>JBBPBX010004993.1:0-28186 GCA_038048925.1 Garcialebias charrua
CGACGTCTCTTCGCCAGACGTCCCAAGCGACGTCTCTTCGCCAGACGTCCCAGGCGACGTCTCTTCGCAAGACGTCCCAGGCGACGTCTCTTCGCCAGACGTCCCTGGCGACGTCTCTTCGCCAGACGTCCCCGACGACGTCTCTTCGCCAGACGTCCCCGACGACGTCTCTTCGCCAGACGTCCCCGACGACGTCTCTTCGCCAGACGTCCCCGACGGCGTCTCCACGCTTGTCGTCCCCGATGACGTCTCCACGCTTGTCGTCTCCGATGACGTCTCCACGCTTGTCGTCTCCGATGACGTCTCCACGCTTGTCGTCCCCGATGACGTCTCCACGCCTGTTGTTCCCGATGACGTCTCCACGTCTCTGGCTGGGGTCCCTTCGATTGATGTCCTCTCATCGATCTCTCCTGTTCACGGCTCATCGGGCTCGTCTGCTGACTGCTTGCCCAGCTCGTCTGATGACTGCATTCCCGGCTCGTCTGATGACTGCGTGCCTAGCTCGCCCGTTGGTCGGCCTCATGGTCGCCCGCCCGACGCTTCTCGGCCTGTTGGACGGCCTCATGGTCGTCCGCCCGACGACTCTTGATCTGGTGGCTGGCACCCCGTCCGTCCGCCCGATGGCCCGTTGTCTGATGTGGGTCTCCTGGTGGACCTTTTTAGCCGTTTGCTGGTTTCCTAGGCCGGGTCTTGTTTTGGTTGCTGTTGTTTTTGGGTTTGGTGTTTGTCTCCCAGGTCTTTTCCTGTCGGTTTTTGGTTTTGTTCCCTCCTTTTTTGTTTTTTGGGGGGTGTTCTTTGGGGACGCCGGGGGGCGTCTTTGAGGGGGGGTACTGTCAGGATTGGCTCCTTTCGTCCCCCTCTGTTAGTCAGTTAGTTTATTAGTTTCCCTTCCAGTTCAGTCCAGTTCTTAGTCAGTTAGTTTATTAGTTTCCCTTCCAGTTTAGTCTCATGCTTATTCACTCTTAGTTGTCATCCTAGTTACTTTCATGTTTTAGGTTTAGTTTCCGGTCCTGCTCTATGTCTCCAGTTGAGTATCTGTTGATTGTCCCCAGGTGTCTGTGATTTATGTCTCGTCATAGCTGTGTGTATATAAGCCCTGTCTGTATCTCATTTCATTGTCGGTGCATAGTCTGGTGTAGTCTGGTAAACCCTCATGTCTCTCGCCACAGCTCCTGTGAGTATTGCTGCCACAACAGCCTTGTTTATTTTATTATTAAAAGTATTCATTTTACGATCCCTTGCCGCCTGTGTTTCCGTCTGCGCCACTGGGTTTTAACACGCTCTCTGAGTGAAACCGTGACAGAAATCACTTAAGTTTTATGATTTGGTTGATTATAATATTATTTTACTTGTGTACTGTATAAGGCTCATACTTCCTCACTACCATCTAACATTCAAACCTATTTTGTGAAAATGATTAGTTGCTATAATTTAAAGGGAACAGACATGTTTGTCAAACCTGAGTTTAGAACCAGTTTAAAGGGAAGGTCTACTACAATAAGAGGAATTGATCTTTGGAATGGATTAGAGGACAATGTAAAAAATGTGAAGTCCATACAAATATTTAAGAAAATGATTAAAACTACCGTACTTTGTTGAAGAGTTACATTTAAGTTGATTCTAATTTAACAAATTATAATGGGTATTTTGATGTGACTACATTTCTGATGAAACTGTATATTTTTGTATTTATAATAAGTATATTAATGTTTAATTTGATAGTTTGAATTGATTGTTTGATAAGGAGCAGATATGATAAGGAATGTTTTCTTCTTCTGCTTCCTTTCATTTTATGTTTGCTTATTTTTTTCTTTTTAAAAATTGTCATTGTTTTAATATGAAATGAATAAATTATACAATACAATACAATACAGTTTATACCCTCATCGCTCAATATCTGTTTTTTTTGTTTTTGTTTTGTTTTTTACTTTGCCGTTACCTATTGGAGTCATTTGTGTCTGTTTGGTCACAAAAATATCTGACAACCCAGATGATAAATTTTAATCGACCTCTCAAAAAATAATCATTAGGTGAAAATCGACAACGGCTTCACTTTTGGAGTCGCCACCATTTAAGATGACAGTCAGCAATCACAGCAAACACCAAACTGACTTTAACTCTGGTCACATTTACAGATATGGAACTAAAAATGGGTGTGATAGTTGCGGAGTCTATCACAACATAACCTCTGACCATTAGACAATATGTAACTCCTTTATTTAAAACGTTGCCAGTCATTGTTGGAGTCAACTCTGTCTGTTAGTGAAACATCTCATGAAGAAAATGTTTTAAAAAATCTCAGCAGAGGGAGCAAAGAGTCTCATTAGACTATTCATACTCCCAATGCGTTTACAACATTTTAATTAAAACAAAGGAGGAAAACAATACAGTATTTTCATGATCCACGATTTCACAATTTTGCAGGTTGCCCCTCAACAAAGTGTGTAGTTACATTTGTATTTTGCCTGTACCTACTGTAGCTGCATTTGTGCACCTTGTGAGGAACATGTCTCATGTATAGTGAACTCTTCCTGTTCTTTGGCAGTAAAAAAAAAAAAAGCTGTATGCAAATTGCAGAAAATAGGCACTTTCTGTTTTGTTCAGTGAACTCCTGACTCGTCTGCACAAGCAACCTGATTGGTTCTTTGCAGTAGGGAGCACACGCAATAAAAGGGAAGTGACAAAGGCAGTGCAAGTAAGCATAGAGCAAGTTTAACAATTGATATCTTTGAGGCAGACTCACAGAGAGATTTTCATTTCAAAGCCAGACTGGAGTACAGAGCAGAGCATATGGAGACGAACTACAGAGAAACACTGCAGAGGGACTTTGATGCATTTGATATTTCTGAAGAGCTGGGATTTATCCTTGAGGAGCCACTGGTAAAGTTCACTGTCATCCTTTTCCTCTCTAATACAGCAGATTGTGTTCAAATGCTCAAAGAGTACCAACACTGTCCATTTTAAAGGAGCAGAGGCATTCATTTATTTATTTATTTTTTACTCTTGTGCACCATTTTCTTGTCTATTGCCTGAATTTAAGTGTTTGGTCAGCAACACATGTAGCCCCTGTGGACTGAAACAGATAAGTAGGATTGTTCTTGTGTAAAGTTAGAAGGTTATTGATCTGATGGAAGTCTGTCTCTTAGAGCTTTTTTACCTTTCACATGACTGGATCAGCTGAATGTTCTAATAAATGAGTGTAACACACACAAAAGGGAGACGTTTGGATTTTTTTGTCCTCTAATTTATTTGATATTAATTATAGTCAGCCTCACATGGTTCAAATGTACGTAAATAAGGAAAAAGACAGTTCATGGTGTAAAAAATGTCCATAGCAGGCATTTAACTGTGTATTTGGGGTCAAAGGTAAACTGGCTGCATGAAAAGCTTTTTCTGTGTTTGTCCTAGTTGGATCCCCCACTTTTTTGTGTGGTTGATGTTTATATTATTATGTATTCTTTACTGTCTCATTTCTTAGATTGCTTCCGTTTTTTGATTGATAGCACCAATCGTTGTTTGACATGTAGGTCAGGCACAATGGCAAACACGAGATGATCATATTACTGATTATCGTCGACATGGAAATATTATTTTGCCGCACATGCACACACAAACATACACAAGAAAATCAATGAGCAAATCCGTTTATCCTTATTTTCTTTTAGACTCACCTTCCAGACTATTATCGAGTGTGGATCGACTTGGCAAATAATCTGACACATTTAATAGAGTCACGGAAGCTACGAGATCTGGTTCATAAGGTAAGAGGAAGCAAAGTCTTCCTGATGCACAAACAGAAAACAGTCCGGTCTAAAGTTTTATATATTGGCCTACAGTTTTTTTTTTATATATATAACAACCTCATGGCGATCGCTGTTTCTGTAAACTGTACCGGGTAGTTATAATAAAATCTGATCTCAATTCAGATGCCAGTTTTGAGTCCCCATCATTTGAACAGTCACCGGGAGCTCAGGCTGGCCCACCTGGCCCTGGGCTTCATCAGCATGGGGTACGTGTGGCAGGAGGGGCGGCACGCACCAGCTCAGGTAAAACACCACAACAACATATTTTTTTCATTTACCCTTTATTTATCCAGGTAGTCTCATTGAGCCACGAGAACTCATTTTAAAGAGAGACATATGGAGAATAAATGTTTCATTCATTGCTGCCCTGGCGGTTTAACATTTGAATACCAACCATAAAATTTATAATGATAAGCAGAGGATTGAGTTATAGAATCTTTATTATTGACAAGTCAAGTTGCCATGTTAAAACAAAACTAATAATTTCATATTTTTTAGATATATCTGAGACTTAAGCAGTCATAGTTGATAAACATGGACTTGCCTAGCATAGATTTTTTAAAAACATAACAAACAAACATGTCTGCCACATAGTCAGGGGTCAGTGGGGACAACCACCAAAACATTCATCCCCAAAACCTGAATTCATTCCCAGTTTGAAAATGTTTTCACCTATATTTCACCATCATCGCTATAGTTGAACACTTGTTTTCCTTTTTTATTTATTTTGATAATTTAGTCGATGGAAAAGGCAATGCTTCATTCAGCGCAAAATCAAAGGCAACGTGAGAATGTAGGAAAGAGTCAAAGAGTTGATGCCATGATGGTTTTGCAAGGAGTAAAAGCATTGTAACCTCAACAAGGCAAGTAAGGAATGTTTAGAGTCAGTAGACATTTGTTTTGAAAGAGTTAGCATTGCGCCATGTAGTTTATCAAGTAATATTTAAGAGTTCAAATTAGTCAGCTCATATTTAGTAAGAAAGGAGGGGGAAAGTCAGATAAGTCACTGAGGTCAGAGCTCTCCTCTGGGAAACATCAGTTTTTACAGATAAAATATTTCAATATTGATAGCTTGTGAACCTAAAAAAAGAACTATTTAGGATCCTCACACTATCGTTTTTGGCAGTTTTCTGTAAACTGAACTTTACTTTAATGGCGATTTAACAGATGCTGCCCAAAGCACTGGCCTGGCCTTTCTGGAACGTATCTCGCAGACTTGGTCTTCCGCCCATCTTGACTTATTCAGATTCCGTTTTAGCCAACTGGAAGTTGAGGGACTCCACAGGGTGAGCGCTGTTTTTCATTTTCCACGTTTAACTTTGTATTCAAAGTGTTACTGATGTTTTAGGACCAAAACAACCGCTCAATGCTGTTTCGCTTGTGTTTTAGGGAAATGGAAATTGGGTAAGTACAACAGAAATAATTTTTCTCTTTGACTCATCACTCATCTGATGCTGTTTGTTGAATAGTTTCATATGATCCTTTGCATCCACGTGTCAAAATAGGAACATGGACGTGATATTTTCTTTCCCTGGAGAGGAGAGTTGCAGGGGATTTTTTATGGTGTCATTGCTGGTGGAGATGGCGGCTGGTTCAGGCATAACAGTCAGTACATTCTTCCTCCTTTTTTTATTTTATATGATTTTTGTTTGCAACTAAACCTGCAGCTGTCTATCAACCTTTCTCCCTTTCTTGTTTGCTTCCCATGCAGATAGTGTTTGTGTCTTTGCCTCTTAAACCTTAACTGATTTTAAACTTTGACCAGGGGGCCCTGGAGGTGATGCACGCCATGAAAATCTCCGACCTTATCGGCATACAGAAAGGTCTAATCAAAGTAACGCAGTCTTTGAAGAAGATGAAGGAAACGTTTCATCTCATGCACCGTAATGTCAAGTTATATCTGCCTCAACAGAAATTAAACCTGCTGTGCCTTTTATGAAAGCAACTCAAACAATATTTTTTGCTTCCTCAGATCATGTGGAGCCGACCGCATTCCATGGAACGATGAGAATTTTTGTCTCGGGGTATGTTCCTTTGTCCCATATTTTCAAGTTATCCGTGATGTGTCGATTTTTCCAAACTGGTGCAGATTTATCTACTAAAATATACCCTAGTGCCTTTAAAATATTAACTTGAAAATGTTTTAGGTGGCGAGATAACCCAATGCTTCCAAGGGGGCTGCTGTATGAAGGAGTTAGCAATGAGCCAATTTTACTATCAGGTGGAAGTGCAGCCCAGAGTTCATCCGTTCAGTGCTTTGATGCCTTGTTATGCATCCAGCACAAGGGTGAGACAGGTAAAGTTGTGTTTACTTCCACATGTAACCACTTCAGTTGGTTTTCATGAATGAATTGTGCTGTTTGTGCAGTCAATCGCTGTAGCACAAAAGTACTCTGGAGAGACTATTATTTTCATTTTTTCTTTGTCTCCTCTCTGTTGTCTTTATTGATTTATCTATAGGAGACTTCCTGACACGCATGAGGGATTACATGCCTCCTGCCCACCGCCAGCTGATAGAAACTCTGTCCGTCGGCCTGTCGCTTCGAGACTTCATCATTACATCCTCCAGCACTGACCTCTGCCAGGCCTACAACTCCTGTGTCTCTGCGCTGGTGGACTTACGGAACTATCACCTCAATGCTGTGGCCAAGTATGTGATTGTACCTGGCAACCGTGCCCGGTCCATGGGCTGCCCTTTCAGAGGTGTGGGCTCTGCGCTCAACACTACTGGGACTGGTGGGTCCAAGCTTATGGTCTTCCTCAAGAGTGTTCGTAACACCACTCAAGAAGCACTGATCTTAGAGCGACCAACAACCTCGAGACAAACTGAAATGTAACTTTTACAATGCTATGTATTGTGCGCACAATGCAATATTTTATGCACTATGTTTCTGTGGTTTTATTTATGAAATATGTACTGAAACAAGTATGTATGTTTTTTCTTTTCTTCCCAGGGCTAACACATGTGACTATTGACACATTTTCTCTACAGTGCAATGAAATAACTTATTTTATAGGAAGTGTTACATGGATTTATATTATTCCTATAAGGTTGTAGAAGAGGAACCTAACAATTGGTGTTGTTCGGTTCTACAAACTGTAAAACAGAACAATCATCATAAACACTGCAATTTAGCCTTAACTGTTGCTCTTATTGGCTCAACCTACTTGTCAGGCAGATTTGTGCCAGCAGAAATAAGTAATCAATGTAAAGTTTTGAAACAATTACATTCATAAAGTATCCTAACTCAGCTACATAAACCTACTAACATTTTTTGTTCAGTTAAAGTGCACCTTAACCGAAAACAAATTTTATTTTCCAATTGTAAAAACCTTTACACACCCTACTGCTGAATATCACTGTCTGAATTTAATTTATTTATGCTTGATTTTGCCACAAGTGTGTAATTTTTTAAAGACATTATCATGTTGGCAGACCTTCAAATGCCTTATGATTCATTCAACCTTTATTTATATAGATAAATTACACTGAGCCTCAAAGACTCATTTACAAGTGAAACCTGTTTATGATATTCTTATATGGAATTACTGATTGGATAAACTTTTATATTTATCTGCATCTTTGTCTGTTGTGATTTTAATGACGCCTTTGAACTGGTTTAATGTGGGAAAATGGTCTATAACACTAACTGTTCACTGCACATCAATGTGGAAATGATACAAAGTTTGGTAGGGAAGTGAAATGAAGTGAGATATATGTAAAATAAAATAAAAATGAAGTGGGAAAAGTTAGAAATGAAGTGGATTGTTCAAACAAAAGCCAAAACAACATCCTAATGAGAGCTAAAGAGAAAGATACAGTAGTCACGAAAAGCGCATAGGATGATTGTTGGATCGGGTCACACAGTTTGATGGACTGGAACTGTCTCACCCCTCCAAAGCTTGAAGGTTGTGTCTCCTCTTTCTGTTGAAGACTAATCACATTTGAAGAGTGCAGCTGCTGAGTCCATCTCGGCTTCGCTAAAGCACAAACCGAAAATGTGGGGTGCACTATGTTAACTTTTTGCATCTCATCTTCTGAGCCATTTCCCTATTTTTATTTTAGTGGAATTAAAAAAGAATTGTTTACTTTTTATCAGCATCATTATTTTCTTCTGTCAAGAGTGGTGCAGACAATTTAAATCACAATAATATTTCTTCTTCTTTTAACAAAAATCCCCAACATTATAGTATGTTTATGCAAATGAGTTGACACCTGCAGTATTGCCTTTATCTTATCAGGAGGTCAAATGCTGACATTTTGTCAACGTAAGTAGCATCTAATATATGCACAAAGTGTCCTCTGGTGCCAGCCCTGTGATGCACCCTCCATGGCAATATGTGACACGTGGAGCAAACGCTGTCATGCAAAGTAACCTGTTCTGTCGGCGTGGGACAGGTGGTCATGATAAGTCACATGACTTTTGTCCTTGAGGCAGCCAGCTCCTAGACAAACTGATTTCTTCCATTAGTTTGGTCATCAGACTGTGGTTTTGGTCTCTTTTGAGTCATGAGTGAAACACTTTATTTTTGTGATTTATCAACAATATTGGTTTAGAGACAATAAAAAAAAACTGTATTGAGATGCACTCCTCAGTTTCTACCCAGCATATTGAAGAGAACATACAGTACCGGTACTTTGATTGCAATGCAAGATAATGTTTTACATTGCCAAGAAGTGACAACATGGGGATATATCTGAGCTCAGTTTTACTTGGTAGAACAGTTTGGATTTTTTTTTAAAGGTGTTCTGTGAAGTTTGTATCAATCAGTATCTTACATGCAGTAGACAGGGCTCAGTAATGTCAGGCAGAAGTTATCTCAAGGGAGATGAGGTAGCTGCTTATCAGAGTAAGGCCATTTGCAAAGTGGATTTCCATAATCTTAAAAAAAAGTCTCAAACTTTCACAGTGACCTCTATTTCAATGGCATTTACATTGTCACCACATTTGTATTTAAAAATAATTCAATGGTTACACTGAAGACTGAGCTGACTGATCCACTACCATTCATTCAACCTTTATTTAAACAGATAAGTCACATTGAGCCTCAAAGACTCATTTACAAGTGAGATCTGGTGGACAGAATAAAAGTGGTGAAAAATGACACATAGGGTTTGGAGACAAAAAAAATTCCTAACACATTGTTGACCTTTGCTTGAAGGTCAAAAATGTGGTAATGAAAAAAAAATTGCACACAAGCACATAATGATGCCAACATTACAGAGGGCGGGGGAGGGGGACTCAAAAGCCGTTTTCGCATTGCACGGCCCTCCCCAGTCCGGCTCGTCCCTGGTTGGCCCAGAGCCAGCCCTGGCCCGCCCCCGTTCATTACGCATTATGTGGAGAGCAAGCCTTGAAGTGGGTGGGGTGCTCTCTTGAAGTGGGTGGGGTGTTCACTTGACGTGGGTGGAGTGTTCTTGTGTGCGCGCTTAAAGTGTTTTAAGAGAGGAGACGCCGCTAAAAAAGATTTGTTTGCTGAGTATATATATTAGTGTTTCTGAGTTTAATATTTGTTAATAACTGATTACAAATCAGCTTATGTTAGAACGTGAATAACACGAAGCGCGCACCCATTTCCGCCTTTCAGCGCGACCTGAATGTCATTAAAATATAACTAATATTGTCTAACTCTTGCGCGCAGCCAGGGTTTTAAAATATAACTAATAATCTCTAACTTCTACGTGCAGCTAGAATGTTAAGAGGGGTGATTCCTATATAGGTAAAGTGGACTCCTAAAAAACCAATCCACCGCTGTGGCTCAGAGAGATCGCGCAGTGCAGTTACATTCATTTTATCTTGACCCGGGGAAGCGGGTTCGCTTCCCACCTGGTACAAAGTTATTTTACTTTTATTTTTTATTGGAGTAAATAAAAAGGAGTTTGTTAACCAAACAAATTTTATCTTGACCCCGGGTCAAGATAAAATGAGTGTAACAGCAGTGCGCGATCTCTCTGAGCCACAGCGGCAGATTGGTTTTTTAGGAGTCCACTTTACCTATATAGGAATCACCCCTCTTAACATTCTAGCTGCACGTAGAAGTTAGAGATTATCAGTTATATTTTAAAACCCTGGCTACGCGCAAGAGTTAGACAATATTAGTTATATTTTAATGACATTCAGGTCGCGTAGAAAGGCGGAAATGGGTACGCGCTTCGTGTTATTTATGTTCTAACATAAGCTGATACATAAGCTGATTTGTAATCAGTTATTAACAAAAATTAAACTCAGAAAAACTAATTCAGCAAATAATTTTTTTTAGGGGTTTCTGTAGTTAAATTTTAATGAAATTCAGCCCTCGCGCTGAGGTTGTTGTTAGAACGAGTCCAGCCCCTGCTGCAAACAACGAATCAAATGTGAGCAGTAAATGACGTCAAACTGGGCTGGGGGAGTCCAGCCCGATCAGAACCACGGTGGAGATGGTTCCAAAACGAGGGCGGACCCGGGGAAAAAAAGGAAAATGCGAACACGCCGAACCCGGGTTAGAAGGCGGGGCTGGGTGGCCTGGGCCATTGAGGGCCGGCCAATGCGAAAACAACTAAAGGCGGTTGCGTGCCAGCCCGTACTGCAGAGTTCAGATAGAATCACTCAGTTCATGGAGATCTGTGCACACTCATGGGGGGGGGGAGCTGCCGAGGACGGCCAGAGGCGAATCCAGAGTCCTGAAATGATGACAGAATGTTTATTCAGCTGGGCTCCTCTGAAAAGTCCGTGGAATTCCTCAGCAGAAGGGTTGGAATGGGTGAGAGCGTCAGGTTTACAAAACATCAGCAGGCGTGTTGAGATAAGACGGCCTGTTAAGGCCAGTCAGTGAGCCAAATTTCAGATAAACACGATTGTTTTGGGAACAGGCAGAACTTTAATGACATCTACCTTTAGTCTGTGTCGGTCCACTCGCTTCCGAAATGTCCAAATTAAAATGACCATACAAATGGGAACGTGCCTCAGAAAATCCCCAAGATGTAATCAATTCAGCCAAAAGTCTGTTTTCTCGAGACATGAGCCAAGCCATCATGTAAGGCAGGCAGTCTGACCAGGTTCAGATTAGCCGCTGATGTCTTCCTTGTGTGTTGATAGACCGGAAACCAGCCGAATCCAAAAAGCAGGAACCAGTTATCATAAATCCAATTAAATATGCATATTTAAGATCCACAGATGACAGCAGAGATAGACATGTCATCAAGTCTTCCAAGTCGATGAGATATCCAGCTGTATGCATGCCAACAGGGCAAATCGGCTCGCCTACAGCCTGTCTTTTTTTGAAGAAATGTTATCAGTTGTGTTGAGGGACCTACTGACCAAATTGAAGTCCATAGTTATGATTCAGAAGATTTTGTAGAAGAGAGGCTCTCAGACAGTTTCACAGACAAGACAAAGCAAAAGCAAAGCGGAGACCGAGAGGATACGTCCGCCCTTGAGAAGAGCAAGTGTTGAATGTGAAACAGTGCTCCATGTGAAACGTGCCACAAAACAAACTGTTAGATTTATTTGAATTGTTTGATCAGCATTATCTGTGACTATTTTTATTTTATTTTAATTTACTCATGTTTTAATTGTATTCTTGTTTTGTGTTAGCTGTTTTAAATATACAACACTTTGGTCCCCTGTGGTGTTTTACAGTGCTTCACAAATAAAGCTAGATGTAATTGGATTAAATAAGAGTAGATTGTGTATGGAGCTGCACACAGATGCAACTGTGTACTGTTGTATTGCAAACATGAGTTTGTATCAGTTACTGGTCTTTTCTGTATAAATATTGCAAAATCTCAAGTGTGTGCTCAAGGTTTCTTCGGATACTTTGATTTCCTCTAATAGACCAAAAACATGCATGATAGGATAATTGGTAACTCTAAATTGTTCCTAGGCGTGAGTGAGAGAATATGAATGTTTTCTCAGTTTTTTCCCATAGTATTTATATATTGTGGCCCTGTGATGAGTTGGGACTTATCCAGTGTGTACCAAGTCTCTCAATGGGTAAAGAAAATGGATTGATGAATGGATGGATGTAGTAAACAATGCATGTTAGTTTACTTATCAAATTGAAAATGGCCCTAGGTGTGAGTGTGTTCATGTATGGCTGTTAGTCTTAGTGGCTCTGTGATGGACTGACAACTTGTTCAAGGTCTACCCTGCCTTAGGCCAGTTGCCTGCTAAGTCAGGCTCTAGCTCTCTGAACAGGATCACACAGGTGTAGAAAATGAATGGATGGATGGATAAAAATTATACATGTAAAAGGGTGTAAATGTTTATTTAATCCATTTTATCCAGAACTGAATTATTACTTTCATTGTAGAAGTGTCTTTTATTTGTCCAATGTACAGGTGAATAGCTGTAAACAGACACTGGGTCTTGAAGAGTGGTGTTGGTTAGGTATACAAAAAATCCCTGATGGTTTCAGATGAAAAAAAGGGATATTTTAGGGATTTCCATCTCAAAACACTTTCTTGCACTTAAAAAATAAACTTTTTTGCATTTTAAATTTAGCAGACATAGGATCACACTGGAACACCGTCACTTGAAATTGCTTTAATTGTGATGTAGAAACAGTAGAAAAATACATAATATTGCACATTATCACTAAATTGCACTTTCTTAAGGTACGACTCTTGCATGGATATTAGTGGCTTGATCATCTGTTGGTGTAATTCAATGATGGGAGGCCAGCATGTCTTTCTGACATTTCTTGTAATTTTAAAGTATCAAACTCAAAAGCAACACATAAATAATCAATGGAATCGAGTTATCACCTAAGTTACAAGCTCTGTGCCGCTACTTCATCAGGGTTGCATCTCTTTACTTTTGTGTACCGGTATATGGCCAAAGCTGGCATCTACATGTTGTTGTTTTTTTGCTAAGGGATTAATTTCAGATCCCTCTAGCTTTGTATATAGCCCTTCTGCTCTTGCTGCAAGTTCAGTGCAAAGTTGGTTGACAGTTGACACACATAGTTTGGGTATTTTAGAAAAAACTAAAACTAAATTAGTTAGCGGTCAAATAGCAAAGGAAATTCAGAATGCAAACCAACTTTTAAAATTTAAACTGAACAAGTGATTCAGTTTTGCTACTTTATCTTGCTGCAGTTCCTTAACCATTCTGCTATCCTTGGGTCAAGGTAACCCATAAACCTCAGTTTTAAAACTGAGGTTTATGGGTCATTTTGACCAAAAGCAACATGAGGGTTAAAGAGACTGAAATGCAATAAATGTCAAAACACCCTTTACAATTTGTTTGGAATTCAAAACAAAACAAAAAAATCATTAAAAAATGCAGTATAAGTAGTCAAAACATTATCCACCTGCTGATAAAAATACAATTTAAGCTAGAATATTTTATACCTTTAAATATTGTACCTGCTATAAGAGTCACAATATTTATTCCATAAAGTTCTATTTCACAGTACGTTGTTAAAAAAGATTAACATATTCTAAAATATAAAATTTTAAAATATTTTGCCAGATTAAGAACAGAAATCAGCCATTTCATAGCTAGTTGGCTGCACAGTGAGGTATAAAAAAGGGGCAGAGAGATAAAGGGACATATTTGAAAAGAAATGGAGACCAAATACAGTATCAGCAAAGGCAATTGGATGTTCAGTCAGTCAGGGGGAAAGTGTTGCATGGTAACAAATAAGAAAAGGAGAAAGTACAGTGTTACAAGAAAAGTCCATACATGCTGTCACATACTGTGTCTTAGCCTTTTGCACGTTTCAATACTTAATTGTTTTGTGCTTTATTTGGTGGGTGGCTGATGTCCATTCAAATATTATAGCTTCCTTCATACGATAACCTCCACATGGCACCTCCTCTCGTTGCCAAGCAGTATGCTCTAAGGGCAAAAAACCAAAAGTGCATTGCATTCACTGGTAAATGCACAAGAAATGTTTAAATATAAAGTTTATCAGAACACAAAAAGTCCATCTTTACTCTGGCTAAGAAACAAGTTAAAGCACAACAATGCTCACCACAGCTCACCTTGTTGAAAGTGTAGATCCCATCCAGCAAACATGCCAGAGAATAATAATATACTGAATTTAAAATGTTTTATGTCTCTGATGTCCCCCAGCTGACCTGACAGTCTCTGCTAAATTAAATGGCTTCAGACAACTTCCATTTGCATGGGTTGATCATCCCCATCTGCACATTTCTTCAGTGATCTGGTTAGTAATGCACCCTATAAAATGGCTGTTTCCAAAGCCTTCGTGTTTCATTCATAGGAACCAGAGTTTCCAACGTGCGTGCTTCTTGGACTCTGTCTTTGACTTGCGTTTTGGGGTGGATGTGAAGATTTCATTGGCATAAGGCAGTGCAGGGCATTGTTTGCTGTCCATGGGGCAAAGTCTCTTCATCAGGGGCTGCAGCTTATCCTCCTGTTGTTTAAAGTCTAGCTCAACACTGCAAATGAAGCACAGGAAGTAGAACATTAGATAGTCTAAATCACTCCGTTATGGTTGTGCACAGACATAAGAATCAGATACTTTAATTACATTTTTTAAAAGTCATTGACTCATGTTTAGTGATTGTTGTAGCATTTAAAATCAAGTATTTTTTTTTTGCTAAGTTCAAGTTGTGTTTAGATGTACTGTATAAATAAAGGTTGAATGAATTTGCCATGTGCAAGGGTTAGGGTTAGGGTTAATAATCCAGAGATGTTGACACATGCAGATGCATCCAGAGATGCCACTTTTTGCCTCTACAACAACATCAACTACTACCTCATACATATACTGTGTACATTGACTCATACGCTGCTTTGCCACTTTGCAAATGTCAATGCTAGAAACCTTTAGTTTATTTTAGTTATACTTTTTATACTCTTTTTTTATACCACTATGCAAAAAAAAAAAAAAAAAAAAAAAAAAAAAAACAACTCAGGACAGTGTTAGTTTTACTATTTTTATGCTTATGTCTATTATTATATGTTTCAGTGTTTCAATGTTTAGATGTTTACTGTTGCACCGAGGGACTGAGAGAAACGCAATTTCGGTCCTGTGTATGTCCTGCACTGTACATATTGCAGATCTGACAATAAAGTTGACTTTGACTTTTGACTTTGATGTTCAGATAGAGATTGGGATAGAAGCAAAAAGGTTCAAACTCACTCACAGACACACACACACACCAATGTAGCACATCAATTGCTGTTCATCTTCATAGTTTAGAAATTCTCCCAAGTAATTGAGTGCCTTTGCCTGTTTTCTGCATTTTCCATGCCTGAAGTCAAAGGGCTTTTCCTGCATAGATTACGTTTGCATAAAAAAAGAATCAGGATTTAGGTTGCTCCTGACATCGGACTTCCACATCCATGAGTGTAATCCAAGTCTGGTCATCATCTGATTTTGTTCCAGCATCACAGCCGAGCAATATCTCTTATTAAATCTCTCAGGCCTGTGAGAAACATGAGACTTAATCCCATTCAAATAAAACCATTGAGGGAAAGAGCAGACACTGATTATTCAAGTAAAGGGATAAATGCACCATTGTGCATCGTTTTCTCTTGCTATTTATTTATAGTGTGGGGTTTGTACTGTATTTATTCTTCGAATATGTATAACTTTAAAATGGATCTTAGAAGACATAGTAGATAACAAATCACCTGAGTAAAGTTTAGGCAATAAAAAAAGAAAATACCTTTTTTTATTAATTGGTGTCATTTTATTCCTTCTTTAAATGGCAAAATGACTAAATCTCATGCATGTAAGAATCACTACCTTTAGAGTTGATGTTTTTCATTCAGGGTAATAAAGAGAGAAGATCAACCGAAAGCTGAAACAAACTAAAATGTGACAATGTAAGGTCAACCATATTATTATGTCTTCTACATTAAGAAAAATGGGCATTACAAGGCACAACGATTGCCCCCATAGAACAACCACTTTGATAGGGACTGTAATCAGTTCGCTGAAGGATATGCTTGACTTAAAGTAATATAATGATATGGAAACTGTCCTCACCCCAATGAGTGTCATTTAGTATCAGGGCTCTATTAAAGCCTGCAGGGAGTTGAGAGTGGCTGGAGTGACAGGCAGAGACCTGCCGTGAATGAGTGTATTAGGTAAAATACAAAGTACATCCATCCATTCATCCATTTTCTTTACCAGATTTTTCCTTACTGGGTCACCGGGGAGCTGGTGTCTATCTACAGCAGTCATTCAGCAATAGGCGGGACAGGTATTAGATTAAAAGTGCAGTAATGTAGAATTTATTTACTTGTTTTGTTGCTGCGTACAACTTGATATCATTTTTAGTCTAAAAAAGGACTCATTTTGTTGTATTAAAACTGAACTTTTTCCACTGCACTCACTTTACAATCTTACGTGAACTTTTTAAAAATTCAAATAGCGCTAACTCTTGCAGATCGTCTCAGCAATGAGTCACTAACAACGAGGAACAATTTCCAGAGCAGAGCGAAGCCTTTATCTTGACAAAAATGCTGTTTGTTGCAATATGTGTAGCCCATCTCTTATTTATATCACCCACTGTTCTGCTCCGTCTTGCTTTTATCACTGTTTGTATCTTTAATGTTGAAACCTTTGCATCTTTTATAACGAGCATTCAAATAATGTTGACTTTACAGAAAAAAGCAGCAGCACAGAGCAATGCAGAGTGGCCTCAACAATTATTAGGCAATTAATCACTTGGCAGATCACTGCGATTGCTGCACACTGTGGACAAATGCCTTGGTGGGAAGCCAGAGGCAGCTCTGCATGATGCGTTTGGCACTTGGGAGCAGGTGCTTCAACAAACAAAAGCCCCTATATCTAAGACCATCTCTGTGCACAAACAGATTGAAGTAGTTGGAGACAGGAAGGCTTTTCTCTGGCATTCAAAAGCATCGATTAATCAACCCCGTTTGCCATGCCGTGTTTGCAGCTCTTGCTCTGTGATCGGGAGTGCGCAGTTTGACTGCCAGGGATCGTGGCGTGTTGAACACCATTCAATGACTGGTATACCTAAGCGAAAAGTTAAATTAAAAAAAATTATCAAATCTAAATTGTTCACAAAATACTAAAGATGGATGAACATAATACAAAATACTAAAAGCTTTAGTTAAGCGTCTAATGTACTAGTTATTGTTGATTGTGAAAATTACTCTTTTCATCTGTTATTTCTATAATGATTATGTTTTGAATTGATTGTTTGATAATTGTTTTGTTTTGGAAAAAAAGGGGCAGACATAATAAGAATTCTTCTTCTTTCTGCCACCTTTCATTTTATGTATTCTTTCTTTCACATATTTATGACATGTTTTTTTTTCTTTATTTTTTATGTTTCAATGTAAAATGAATAAATAAATAAATTTTAAAAAGTTGCTGTTGTGAGATATCTTTTTACGGAATGCTTTTTTCCCCTGTAATTTACAGGTATATTTAATAATATTTCTTCTCATGTTTTTTCTTTTGTCGTTCATAACTCAAACTCGAGAAAAACAAGTGCAGGTCCAAGTTTAATGTAATGTAACCTATGTGATGGGGTTGTACACTAAGCCATCAGGAAAATGACAAGTTGTTTCTCCTTTTCTGACAGGCACAGCTGAAGTAGAAACTTCCCAAAGGTGGTGTAGATATCGTGAACAACTTCTTTAAGTCATGTACAGTACAGTAAAACAAAACACAAAAAGGTTGCTGTTGTACATTGCAGTGCTTTCTGCTTTACAGGCACAAGGCAAAAAAAAAAAAGAACTCATTAATGACAAGTGAAGAAGATAAGGCACTCTTGGCAGTTGTGCAACAAACAACCAAAACACCGCCATCTCAGCATGGAACCCATGTGCTAATTAAATCCTTTTGTCTGATCACGCTGAAAGACGTTTGCCTTTCCCTGAACTCAGCTGTATTTCAAAGTCATTGTTAGTCCTAAATTGGAAACAGCGCATTGTGCAGTTTGAATCAAATGTTGGCTTTTAGTCAACACAGGAGGCCATGGATAGTTTTCATGCTTAGATCCGAGGACTGTTGTAATACTGGCCTCTTACTGTAGGCTGTGTTTACTCAGTTTACCGTTCACAGTTTGAAAATGATGCTTTTGTAAATATGTCAGAAAATATGCACAGACGAATAATGCAAAATAACAAAAAACAAAGAAGATAATCGTCACAACCCTCTTCTTCAGATTTTGTGTTTAGGTTTTTTTTAATTACTTCATCTAAATTATAAAAACACTATTAATAGCTTGGTTTAAATTTCTAATCCTTGCTCTAGTTACATCTAATCCTGCATATCGTTATAATATCCTGTGTGTTAAACAATGAGCTGGAGGATACCACCACTGCAGTCAGTTATTAGCTCAGGCCTATGTACTTTATTTGCTCAGCACTGTTCCATTTTGCACAGGAATGTGTTAATTTTTTTTCACGATTGAAAAAAAAAAGCTTTATCCAAGAAACCTGCTAACTGCTGGCAGTTTGTGCTACACAAATAATATGCTGCAACAGCAGTCTTTATTTAGGGCCTTCTAAAAACATGCATTTCTTGAAATTCTCAAGGCTGCAGTTACAACCCAAAACGTATAAATACGCAAATAGACAATAAAAAAGTTACACTGTTGAGAGAAATACTCTGCATTGCGCAGTAGCACAATTACAAAAAAGTTAAGGGAATTTTTGACTTTTTTCCAGTTGTGCAACAAGCTGTGTCATAATATTCAATTCCTATAAAATATCATGTGCAGACTCAACTAATCAATCTTTTTTTTTTTTTACCTGGCAAATGCATGCCCTATTTGTTGCAGTGATATATGAGACACTCCTGAAGAGTAAAGGTGGGAGGAGACTGTCAGGGGAGAGCTGAAGCCTAGATACAACCCACAGATTGACTACCTCAGCTCTGCAGCAGCTGGACTCCTAAATTTATTTGGACATTCTGAACAAGCAAGACCTCTCTCTTAAACGGAGCTCAGGAACCACCAAGCTTATAGTTGCAATGTGGACTCCCCGTTCAACTTTGAGCAATGATCGGTGACAAAGTGTTGTTTTTAGCTGGTTTTAATTTGCCTCACTATACTCAGTGCTCCAGATCAATGTGTCACAGAGTTGTTTGTCCAGTCGATTTCTGATGCACTATCAGCAAGTTTAAGTCGCTCAAAAAGGCAAGCACTAATAACGGAGGTCCCAGAAATGGGATCCCACAGCAATTTGAACAGAAAAGGAGTTTGAATGACAGAACAAAGGGAAACCTGCAGCGATAAGCGCACTAAGAACATCAGAATTACCGGTAGATCTTAGGCTGTTTTGACAGCAGGGCTTTACTGGAGAACACCAAACAGCACCTTTTATGTGCAGAAATTAGATGCTTGTGACACATGCTTTAGAAGAGATTGAATGTTACTGAGTGTTTTCAATGACTGTTAAAAAAAATGGTGAAATAAACTGAACTAAACAGCGATTTAATGATACTCCACAGTGTAAGCTCCACAGTGACTGGTCTGAATGACTATAGACCGGTGGCCCTCACCCCGATAGTCGCTAAATGTTTTGAGAAACTGGTCATGTCCCACATCAAGACAGCCGTCAACATCAACGAGGACCCTCATCAATATGCATATCGTGAGAACCGATCAACAGAGGACGCCATCTCCTCCGTGGTCCACACTGCTCTCACCCACCTGGATCAGAAGGACTCATACGTGCGTCTGCTCTTTGTGGACTTCACATCTGCCTTCAACACCATGATCCCCCAAACTCTGATAGACAAACTATCCACACTTGGACTAAGCCCCTCTATTTGTAACTGGGTCTTAGACTTCTTAACAGACAGACCACAGTCCGTGAAGATCCACAACTTCTCCTCCTCCACCATCACCCTCAGCACTGGCTCTCCTCAGGGATGTGTGCTGAGCCCTCTTCTGTTCACTCTGCTCACATATGATTGTATAGCCACACATCCAGGCTGTCATATTGTTAAGTTTGCAGATGATACAGCTGTGGTGGGATGCATCACAGATAATGATGAATCCAGCTACAGACAGGAGGTGGAACATCTGGAGAGCTGGTGCAAAGAGAACAACCTTCACATGAATGTGAAGAAGACGAAGGAGATGATTGTGGACTTCAGAAGGAACAAACACACCCACACCCCACTGTATATAGGTGGATCTGCGGTGGAGGTGGTCTCCAGCTACAAATACCTGGGTGTACACTTGAATGATAACCTCAGCTGGAGCAACAACACCACCAGCCTGATCAAGAAAGGTCATCAGAGACTCTACTTCCTCAGACGGCTGAGACGAGCCGGTCTGAGAAGCCCAGTCCTCACCTCGTTCTACAGGTGTGCAGTGGAGAGCGTCCTGTGCTCCAGCATCAACGTGTGGCATGGAGGCTGCACAGTTGCAGAGAGAAAAGCTCTGCAGAGAGTGGTGAAGGCTGCACAGAAGTCTGTGGGAGTCAGTCTCCCCACCATCACAGACATTTACACCTCCAGATGCAGAAAAAGAGCCACCTGC
Source organism: Garcialebias charrua (assembly GCA_038048925.1). Taxonomy (NCBI): domain Eukaryota; kingdom Metazoa; phylum Chordata; class Actinopteri; order Cyprinodontiformes; family Rivulidae; genus Garcialebias; species Garcialebias charrua. The sequence goes on from JBBPBX010004993.1 coordinate 20,239, forward strand.
ATCATGAAAGACCTCACTCACCCAGCACACTCACTCTTTGCACCACTCCCCTCGGGACGGAGGTTGAGGAGCATCAAATGTAGAACCACTAGACTGAGAAACAGCTTCTACCCTGAGGCTGTCAGACTCATGAATAAATAAATAATAAGAATAAACACTGCAAAATGTCACATCATACTGATACTGTACTGATCTGTTTCTTGTTGCTGCGTTCATCTGTGACCATCTGCTCATGTTCGTGCTGCTGTTTATAATGATGTTTTTCTACTACATTAGGGCTTAGTGTATTACTAGCTGATGTGATGTCTCTCTTAGTTAATCCTAGATGTTATTATTGTATTTCTCTTGCATTTGTTGTTGGATGTAACTGGGACCCTGTGTACATAATCTCGTTTTCAACACATGTACTACATGCGGTGCAAATGACAATAAATTCTCTCTGACTCTGACTCTGACTCTGATACATAGAACAGAATGATCTCATACTTCATTAAGACTCTGCAGCGTGGTTCTTTATTGAGATTTTATTTCTGCATGCCACATGCCTCAGTTTGACAACAATAGGCTGAGAACAAATCTTTTGCTACCAGAAGCTGTTCAGACTTTAATTAAACTAAGTCCTTTCACTGACAGGCCAAATTAGTGCATTTGTCTTATCAGGATATTATCAGAGAAATGAAAGAGGAAAACTCAGCCAGACACTTTACTGAATAATATTGCTCCTTCATGTGTAGTAAGCCTCATTCTAACAACACACACAATGTAGCTGTTACAAATCTGACGTTTCCACTTAGCTTTATGGCACCCCCAAACCCTTGATTATCCCATTTTGCTGCATCTGCAGTAAGACATAATCAGCATGTTTAATAAAATAAATAAAAACATACACCTCACAAGCACATCTCCGGCTTTTTTGAAAATAAGGTTTTTAAATGTACTTCAGCAGTCACTCTATTTGAATTCCTGCACGTGAAAGCTACAATAAACGTCCAAACCCTTAAAAACCAATCAATGAAGAGGTTTGTTTGATCAATAAGTACTCACATTCCACAGACTGCCATTAGGACACAAATTGACACGTGCTGTTTCTGTGTCACAGTGCACATCTTGATTAGATCCAACTCTGTATGCTTTGTTACATTAATTATTTGTAATCATTGCATGAGTCAGGTCATTATTCTCATTAGAAGAACTGAGACGCCATGGCTTTTTCGACTAAAGGAAAAGTCTTGTTATATTTATTTTAAGATTTTAAAGAGATGAGGCATTGAAGTATTTACTAATGAACTAAACTTAGGTACACTATTCTAGAATTAGGATGAATCTACAAAGTTCATTAACTCGAGGGGAGGAAGGAGTTTTTAATTGCTATAGAATTTGCAAACATATGCGCTTATCCTTTTTTTGTTGTTGCTCTGCATTTCACCCACCATCACACATGAGATACACCCCGTTGGAGCAGTGGGCAGATATGTAAACGCTCATGGAGCAGTTAAGAATTAGGTGTCTTGCTCAAGGACACCGCAACATGTGTGAACATGGTAGGAAGTTGAGCCTGTGACTTTCTGGTCCCACATGGGCTGCCTTACCACTGCACCACAGCCGCCCCAACTTACTTAAAACAAGTGTAAATAAAACTGCATGCTTTGTGCTCCAAGAAAATTATTTTTGTCTGTTTGTCTAATTCGATTCATTTTCTTTATGTAGTGCCATCTCTGGGTAAAAACATTAGCATGCAATATAAAATGGCAATTGTCAAAAGGGATCTGTCCAAAGAAGCCAGCAGATTGCGTTGGATCTTCACTTCATCACAATTTCCCATCCCGAGCATATTGGTGAGTGGAGAGGAATGACTTCCTTATAACAGGAAGAAACCTCCAGCTGAACTAGGCTCAGCATCTGCCTCAACCAGCTGGGGTTTGAGAGGACAGGGGTGGGGGGTGGGTGTGTGTGTGTGTGAGTCAAATGTATATTAGCTGGTCCAGATATAGCTTCTATAAAAGAAAAACAAAGAAAATGTCTGTAGATAGAAATAAATACAAAAACTAACATACCATCCCATACCATTTTATTTATAGAGCATTTAAAACAGCAACAAGGCCAACCAAAGTGCTGTACAAACAAACAAACAACAGGCAACACATAGCCAACATACAAAATGAAGTAAAAATAGAATATGGACATAAAATTGTTGCAGATAATAAATATAACATGGTGAGTAGAGAGTTGCCTGAGCTCAGTCTCTAAACTGTTTTATTCTTAAGTATTTTTTTTAACTCAACACAAATTTACTCTAACGAAAGAAAGAAACAAACCAAAATACAGAAGCAGACAAACTGGCCGAGCTGTGTGATGCAGCAATGGCACGAAATAAAACCATAACTTTATGTTTTTTTGGCGTAACAATCGATTCTTCCATCATTTACTGAGCGCTGCTTGTCTCAGTTTCCTCTATTGTTTTCTATCTCAATGAAGTGCTTGGGTCTTAGAGTCGGGTTTGGATTAAAACAACATCATGTAAAGGGTTACAGAGTTCTCTATAGAACTTCCCTCATTACAGCTTTTGGCCTATTTTATTTTGACTTTTGCAGAGAAGTGAACATCTGGCTGGATGCGTGCTAAAGGTGAACAGCTTACCATTGTGTATATTTAGAGAAGCCCATCTGTTTAAAAGCTTTATTTCATGTGCACACTGTCTTACCAGCTCGATAGACAGTAATGATTTTACAGCTTGCTTTTGGTCAGACACAAGCACAAAGAAAAATGTCTTACTGTATACTGTAATAGTGGTGGGACATGAGTTAGGTTAAGATCTATCTAGTGTGGTTGATATCTCTTTGCTGCAATCATTAGTCTTTCTGTATCAGTGATCACTGATGAGTGGGTGATATTTGTTGTTAGACCCAGAGTCAATAGCTGTTAAACTTAAATTTTTCATGGCAACTTAGCCTCCATTTGCAGAGCCCCTTTTAAATGTTATTGACTGCAATCCAGCAGCTCTGTTTAGCACTGATGTGGAGGAGTGGTTGTCGCTCTGCAGCACTCCGTTAAGCTCCTGTATCTTTAGAGAGGTATCAGCAGAGAACAGCGTTCTGTCCCCAGCTTTGCTGCCAACTTTACATCAGAGATCCATGTTTTGTTTTCTGCACAAAAGTAGAACATAAAATGGTTTTAAGTGCTTCTTTGCCAAATCACCAACTGTTATCTGAGCTGGTTCTTGTCCAATAGAGCTTGAACAAAATGCAACCCAGGTTAGAGATTCCCCATGTTGTCACAGACACAGTTTTAATGCTTATAGTTTATATTTATCTCATTTTCTCATTTATTTCATTCTCTTTTTTACTCGATGTTTTTTCAAAGAAAACTTTCAAGCTAAAACATTGGTATAATCCAGTAGTTTAGTACAACAATAAAAATACCGCTTCACCACATTATTTGGAATAACTTATTAGAATCATTATTAGAGGCAGACTGTAGTAACATTTATGATGTTTTTTAATGGTGCCATGAATGTACAGTATTGTTATGACAGCTGTAAGGTGTGTGTATGTATGGGTGTGTGGGTTAATGAGTGTCAATACAAGTGTATGAGTAACCAAGCCATGATTGGTAGACCACAACTGAAGAGCTGGATGCAGACTGACTGCCTGATGAGACCACCCACATAAAATGAGCTGTAACAAAGACTGTCCATCCTCTGCGCATCCCACTCAGTCACACCTGGTCTGGTCCATCACTCCAGAATTAGTACTTTGTTACTATTGTTGCCAGATTTTGTAGGATTTTGCTATCTTTTATAAGTATTTTTCTGTTATGTATTTTTATTGTTTTTAAATTCCCTCTCTACTCTTTATGTAGTTAGAAAGTTAGGAGACTATCTTTTGGTTCTGTTATTGTCTTACTGGCAGTAAATACAATTGAGATAGTTTGGTTTTGTTGTAATTGTGGCCTTGATTCACCAAGGAAATTCAGAAAAACTCCATTCTGTAAAGTCAACAAAAACATCCAACTATAAATATAATTTCATCTTTAACTTGTCTTTATGGCACTGAATCAAAGCCTTTCTTGTAGACGGTGCACAGGTTTGTGCATCTGGTCTTACAGTTTTGAGTTCTGTTAACCAGTAGCTGGTGCTAAGCTTCCCTGTCTTAGCCACTATGATGCCTGACATAAAGTTTGACGTTGTACAAAGACAGGTGAGCACCTAGTGGTTGGTTGGGTCAGATGTTCAGGCCTACATTATGTTAAAACAGAAACTTCAAGCTCACAGGCTTCAGGTAGAGGTTCTGAGCACAAAGAGAAATTACAACCGAACGTGGAAAAAATTATGAAACTTGTGTGCACTTGTTGAATCACATTCATGCTAAAAAAAAAAGGTTTGTAGGCTCAATCATCCAGATAGATAACAAAAAAACATTCAATCATGTCATCTGGACCAATTTCCTTATGTGAGGAAAGTTTTGTCTCCCATCCAGAAGACTTCATCAGTCTCCAGCATAACAACCAGATCTGTCCTAAACACAGCAATGAAGGCTACCTATAGTACAGATCTGGTTGGCAGGCCGCAAGACTTCGTCAGTCTGATGACTGATTGTTTTGGACAGGTGGGCCCTGTTTGCATGCTTTTAAAGACTGCTTCTGAGATTCCACAAGAGATTGGCTTGAAACACAGCAATGAAGGCTACCTATGGGACAGAACTAGTTGGCAGGCCACAAACTGACAAAGTGTTCCAGATGGGAGACAAAACGTTTCTCACTTAAAGAAACCGGTCCAGCTGACATGATTTAACTTTTTTGTTCAAATAATACTTTGTGCTAGATCTAGCAATTTGTCATTTTCCTTAAGCCTTAAAAAAAACAGCTCTTGTTTTCAAGTTCATCAGAATCAGAATAAGTTTTATTATCATTGCACCAAGATACAACAAAAATATGTAAATACAGTCGTCTGAAAGATGGGCGGAGTGTATGTAGCTGCTGCTATATAGCGCAGCCTTCTTATCCTTTTCAAAATATATTTTTAGATAGAAAAAAAGTGACAAAGACATAAGGAGAGGATAGTGGCATTACTAAAAATATCTATTCACACCTTGTCTTAACAGGACGCAATTTAAGACACCAAAAAAACTCTGCCAGCTAAAGCACATTTATGAACACGTAACATATGCGTTTGACGATGAGGCAGTCCATGAAGCACTAACAGATAGTCCATTGTCCTGATAAGATGATGGTCAGCCGGCACAGTTCTGATCAGCCTCCACAGAAATGGGGGGGGGGGGGGGGAGATAGAAGCTTTTCCTTAGTTTACACATTTCCCAGAAGAAATTGATGTTGGCCTGTTTTGAGGCCAACCAGGGAGTCAGATTCAGATAATCCACAATTGTTGATTATTCGGGCAGACTATTTTTTTCTTGTCAGTCTTGAGTCTTTAGTGACACTTCCAATGTCCAAAATGGCCAGATTAGGGTGCATTCTACTTGTCCGTGCTTACGAGCCTCTTCAAGGTTATTTTCATGCTGTTGAGTCCCAAAGCCGCAGGTGGCCTGCGATTCACATCACTTCCATCTTACAGTTTAGCTTGTAAATCAGCTGATTTTGAGGCTTCAAAGCACAAACTAAATCTTCACATCCAATAATATGCAATTTTGGCATCCTTGATCGGCAGCAGAGGTAGATGTCTACCGTAGACGCATCACATTCCACTTCCCAGAGATATGTCTAGCTGCACGTGTCGTCCGAGCAGATGAGGGTTCTCCAGGACCCTGTCGCTTTGTTGAAAATATTTTGTCATTTGCGTTGAACGTCTAGTTGGTCAGATCCAAAACTGTCGTTTTCATTTTGGAAGATGTGTAAAAATAGAAGCTTCTCCGATTCACAGACAGAGAGCAACAAGAGAGCAAAAAGGCAGGAGAAGAACAAGGAGAGGGAAAAGAATGTGTGTGCCTCGTTACAGAGCCAGTGAGGGAAAAAAATAAATTTGTGGTGGAACCACTAGTTTGTTGGTCTGGATCTGGAAATCCCATATTATCTTAGCCCTTCCAAATGTTGGGCTGAAGAGCCATTGATGGAGGCTGTTAGAAAATACAGCCATCTTAACAAGTGCTCCAGCAAACAATATAAAGGTAACTTGTGGAAGGGGGCTCCTCCCTGGGCTGCCACCTTCCTGTGGTGGTGGGGTTTGAGTGTCCATTGATCCTAGGAGCTATGCTGTCAGGGGCTTCATGTCCCTTCATGTCGCCCGGAAAGCTTCTGGTCCTGACAACATACCTGGTCGTGTGCTGAAGGACTGTGCAGGAGAACTTGCAACGGTCTTCATGGACATCTTTAACATCTCGCTGAGTCAGACCATTGTCCCCACCTGTTTCAAAGCCATCATCATCATCCCTGTCCCAAAGAAGGCAACGCCCTCCTGCCTCAATGACTATCGTCCAATAGCACTCACCCCCATCCTGATGAAGTGCTTTGAACGACTAGTCATGAAAATCAGCACATCTGTCCTCCCTGCCTCCCTGGATCCCTTCCAATTTGCATATCGGCCTAATCGCTCAACCGACAATGCCATCTCCTTTGCCCTCCACACAGCTCTCACACATCTGGACACGAAAGACTCCTATGTCAGAATGCTGTTCATCGACTTCAGCTCGGCATTCAACACCATCATCCCCCAACAGCTCATCCTTAAACTGGACAGTCTGGGGCTGAACACCTAACTGGCTGCTAGACTTCTTGACCGGGAGACCACAGGAGACCACAGGCAGTACGGGTCGGGAATAACACATCCAGCACCATCACATTGAATACAGGAGCCCCACAAGGATGTGTGCTGAGCCCCCTTCTATTCACCCTGCTAACACATGACTGCACACCATCATACAGCTCCAACCACTTCATCAAGTTTGCGGACGACACAACAGTGGTGGGTCTCATCAGCAACAACGATGAGACGGACTACAGGAACGAGGTGAGCCGCCTGGCCTTGTGGTGCGGACACAACAATCTCACTCTCAACGTGGAGAAGACAAAGGAGATTGTTGTGGACTTCAGGAAGAGGGATGCCCAACATGCCCCTCTGACCATCAACAGCACCACAGTGGAGAGAGTGGACAGCACCAAGTTCCTGGGAGTGCACGTCTCAGAGGACCTGTCCTGGAGCAGGAACACTGCATCACTGGCCAAGAAGGCTCACCAGCGCCTCTACTTTCTCCGCAAGCTGAAAAGGGCTGGAGCTTCAACCCCCATCATGTGCACCTTCTACAGGGGTGCCATAGAAAGTGTCCTGACCAGCTGCATCACGGTGTGGTTTGGTGCATGTACTGCATCCTGCCGCAAGAGCCTCCAGCGCATCGTGAGAGCAGCTGAGAAGATTGTCGGCACCTCCTTCCCCTCACTACAGGACTTACACAGCAACCGCCTCACTCGGAAAGCCCTCTGCATGGCAGGTGATCCCACACACCCACTACACAGCTGCTTCAGCCTGTTGCCTTCAGGGAGGAGACTGAGGAGTCTCCAGGCTCGAACCAGCAGACTAAATGACAGCTCTGTTCATCAGGCAGTCAGGATGCTAAACTCTCTGCCTGCTCTGCCCTCCCTCCCACTTGTACTGCCTTAATCACAAAAAAACTTTCACACACCACCACACAACACAAAGATTTTAACACTGGACTCTGTGTCATCAAAACGGGTTATTCACTCAACTCACGGTCATGTGCTCATTCAGTTTGCACTACTTCTTATATTTGCACTAATGTTTGTATTACATTACTGCCTATAGTCATACTACTGTTTACATTCACTGTTTACATTTATTACTACTGTTTTCATTCAATACTACTGTTTACATTTATTACTACTGTTTACATTTACACTACTTTTTATATCTACACTACTGCTGATATATATATATATATATATATATATATATATATATATATATATATTTTACTAGCCTTAT
>JBBPBX010004993.1:42691-66272 GCA_038048925.1 Garcialebias charrua
TCTCACACACACACACCTACACACACACACACACACACAAACTGGGCCTTACAACGTAGCATAAACAAGGACATACACACACACACACACACACACACACACACACACACATGCACAGGCCTCATTTGGACCATTAGGGCTGAGACAGGAGAAGCCTCATTCTTGTCAACTCACTTCTATTTCCATCTATCCCTATGCATACCCATCCATCCATCCATCCATCCATCCAAACACTCATCCATCCATTTATCCATCATGCATACATACATACATACATACAGTACATACATACATACTGTACATACATACATACTGTACATACATACATACATACATACATACATACATACATACATACATACATACATACATACATACATACATACATACATACATACATACATACATACATACATACATACATACATACATACATACATACATACATACATACATACATACATACATACATACATACATACATACATACATACATACATACATACATACATACATACATACATACATACATACATACATACATACATACATACATACATACATACATACATACATACATCAAAGTCAAAGTCAAAGTCAACTTTATTGTCAGATCTGCAATATGTACTGTACAGGACATACACAGGACCGAAATTGCGTTTCTCTCAGTCCCTCGGTGCAACAGTAAACATCTAAACATTGAAACACTGAAACATATAATAATAGACATAAGCATAAAATAGTAAAACTAACACTGTCCTGAGTTTTTTTTGCATAGTGGTATAAGAGTATGAAAATTTACACCAACTCTAAAACTAAAACATTAAACATTTAATGAACATAATACTGGCCTGAGTTTTTGCATACTAGTATAAAAAAAGAGTATAAAAAGTATAACTAAAATAAACTAAGGGTTTCTAGCATTGACATTTGCAAAGTGGCAAAGCAGCGTATGAGTTAATGTACACAGTATATGTATGAGGTAGTAGTTGATGTTGTTATAGAGGCAAAAAGTGGCATATGCAGTAAGGCACATTGGGCATCCCTAAATAAGACCGTTCAGAGCACACTGTATATGTACCAGCAGTGGTGTAGATATTAGAGTAGTGTAAATGTAAACAGTAGTAATTACATGTAAGCAGTAGTAATAAAAGTAAACAGTATTAATAAATGTAAACAGAGAATGTAAACAGTATTATGATTATAGGCAGTGATGTAATACAAACATTAGTGCAAGTATGAGAAGTAGTGCAAACTGTATGAGCACATGACCGAGAGTTTAGTGAATAACCCGTTTGATGACACAGAGTCCAGTGTTAAAATCTTTGTGTTGTGTGGTAATGTGTGAGAAAGTTTTAGTGTTAAGGCAGTTCAAATGGGAGGGGGGGCAGAGCAGGCAGAGTGTTTAGCATCCTGACTGCCTGATGAACAGAGCTGTCTCTCAGTCTGCTGGTTCGAGCCTGGAGACTCCTCAGTCTCCTCCCTGATGGCAGCAGTCTGAAGCAGCTGTGTAGTGGGTGTGTGGGATCACCTGCCATGCAGTGGGCTTTCCGAGTGAGGCGTTTGCTGTGTAAGTCCTGCAGTGAGGGCAAGGAGGTGCCCACGATCTTCTCAGCTGCTCTCACAATGCGCTGGAGGCTCTTGCGGCAGGATGCAGTACATGCACCAAACCACACAGTGATGCAGCTGGTCAGGACACTTTCTATGGCACCTCTGTAGAAGGTGCTCATGATGGGGGTTGAAGCTCCAGCCCTTTTCAGCTTGCGGAGAAAGTAGAGACGCTGGTGAGCCTTCTTTGCCAGTGCTGCAGTGTTCCTGCTCCAGGACAGGTCCTTTGAGACGTGCACTCCCAGGAACTTGGTGCTGTCTACTCTCTCCACTGCGGTGCTGTTGATGGTCAGAGGGGCATGTTGGGCATCCTTCTTCCTGAAGTCCACAACAATCTCCTTTGTCTTCTCCACGTTGAGAGTGAGATTGTTGTGTCCGCACCACAAGGCCAGGCGGCTCACCTCGTTCCTGTAGTCCGTCTCATCGTTGTTGCTGATGAGACCCACCACTGTTGTGTCGTCCGCAAACTTGATGAAGTGGTTGGAGCTGTACGATGGTGTGCAGTCGTGTGTTAGCAGGGTGAATAGAAGGGGGCTCAGCACACATCCTTGTGGGGCCCCTGTGTTCAATGTGATGGTGCTAGATGTGTTACTCCCGACCCGCACTGTCTGTGGTCTCCCGGTCAGGAAGTCTAGCAGCCAGTTACACATTGAGGTGTTCAGCCCCAGACTGTCCAGTTTAAGGATGAGCTGTTGGGGGATGATGGTGTTAAATGCCGAGCTGAAGTCGATGAACAACATTCTAACATAGGAGTCCTTCGTGTCCAGATGTGTGAGAGCTGTGTGAAGGGCAGAGGAGATGGCATCGTCGGTTGAGCGATTAGGTCGGTATGCAAATTGGAAGGGATCCAGGGAGTCAGGGAGGACAGATGTGATGCTTTTCATGACTAGCCGTTCAAAGCACTTCATCAGGATGGGGGTGAGTGCTACTGGGCGATAGTCATTGAGGCATGCGGGCGTTGCCTTCTTTGGGACAGGGATGATGGTGGTGGCTTTGAAACAGGTGGGGACGATGGCCTGGCTCAGTGAGATGTTAAAGATGTCCGTGAAGACCGCTGCGAGTTCCCCTGCACAGTCCTTCAGCACACGACCAGGTATGTTGTCAGGACCAGAGGCCTTCCGGGCGTTAATCTTGATGAATGATCGCCTTACGCTGTCTGAGGACAGCGTCAGCACCTGGCCATCAGGAGAGGGGGGGAGTTTATGTGCTGGTGTGCTGTTACTTGCCTCGAACCGAGCAAAGAACTCATTCAGTTCATTCAGCGCAGAGGCTGAGCTGTCACAGGTCTGGGGGGGTGGTTTGTAGTTTGTGATGGTCTGTATTCCCTGCCACAGACTGCGTGTATCCCTGCTGTCCTTGAAACGGTGAGCTATTTTCCCAGAATACTGCCTCTTTGCCTTTCTGATGCCCCGGTCCAGGTTGTTTCTGGCTGCCCTCAGGCCCACCTGATCTCCCGCTTTGAAGGCAGCATTCCTGGCTTTCATGAGTCTGTGAACCTCAGCTGTCAGCCATGGCTTCTGGTTAGCCCGAACAGTGATGGTTTTAAGGTTGGTTACATCATCAATGCACTTGGTGATGTATGAACATACAGTGTCTGAGTACTCCTGGAGACATGTGGTGTTGTTTGTGGTAGCAGCTTCTTTGAACATACTCCAATCTGTGGTGTCAAAACAGTCCTGGAGTGCCTCTGAAGACCCCTCTGGCCACACTCGTATCTGCTTGCGGACTGGTTTTGTGACTTTCACCAGTGGCCTGTATGCTGGCTTTAGCATAACACAGATATGGTCAGAAGCACCAATGTGGGGGAGGGGGATGGCTCTGTAGGAATTTTTCATGGTGGTGTAAACCTGGTCCAGGGTGTGGTTTCCTCTTGTTGCAAAGTTTATGTTTCTGTATGTTTTTGGAAGAACACTCTTTAAATCTGCTTGGTTGAAATCACCAGCCGTGATGAGAAAAGCATCAGGGTGGGCTGTTTGTTGCTCACTGATGTGCAGATATAGTTCATTCAGTGCCTCACCTCTATCTTTGCTGTTGGAGCTTGGAGGGATATATACAGCAACAATCATAACAGCTGTAAACTCCCTCGGTATGTAGAACGGTCTGCATTTAATAGTCATGAACTCCACTAAATGTGAGCAGTGTTTGTAGACCACAGCAGCATCACGACACCATGCGTTGTTGATGTAAACACAGAGCCCGCCTCCGCGAGTCTTACCTCCCTTGATGAAAGCTCGGTCCGCTCTGTAGCATGTTAGCTGCTCCAACTGGATAGCGTGGTCCAGAACGTTGTTGTTAAGCCACGTTTCCGTGAATACAAACACACAACAGTCTCTCACAGTCTTTTGTGTCGTTCGTAGCAGGCGTATATAATCCAATTTGTTGTCCAAGGAGCGCACGTTAGCCAGAACCATGGATGGAATAGCCGGCCTGTGTGGGCTAGCTGCTAGCCTAGCTCTGATACCTCCGCGTTTACCCCGCTTCTGTTTCCTGTCACGCCGCTTGTGGCGTTTCCATGGCGGGCGCGGTGAAGCGTCACGCCGCTTGTGGTACTTCCACGGCGGGCGCGATGAAGGGAAGCTCGGGGCTGGCTTCCAGAGCAGCTCGCAGTCACGAAGCTCACGTAACTCCTCCTCGAGCTCATGTAGCTTCTCCTGGAGTTCGCTGTTTATTCCCAAATGAGCGGTTTTTCCGACATCAAGCAGGAATTCACGGCTATACTTGCGTTCTTGAACACGTAGACAAGACAAAGACGTGCCGGCAAATTGCGGCGTGCAATTTACATACATACATACATACATACATACATACATACATACATACATACATACATACATACATACATACATACATACATACATACATACATACATACAGTACATACATACATACTGTACATACATACATACATACATACATACATACATACATACATACATACATACATACATACATACATACATACATACATACATACATACATACATACATACATACATACATACATACATACATACATACATACATACATACATACATACATACATACATACATACATACATACATACATACATACATACTGTACATACATACATACATACATACATACATACATACATACATACATACATACATACATACATACATACATACATACATACATACATACATACATACTGTACATACATACATACATACATACATACATACATACATACATACATACATACACCTATCATCCATCCATCCATCCATCCACCCACCCTCCCATCTATCCATCTATCCAACCACCCATCCATCCATCTATCCATCCATCCACCTATCATCCATCCATCCATCCATCCAACCCCCCATCCATCCCTATACACACCCATCCAAACACCCATCCATCATCTCCATCCATACATCCATACATCCATACATCCACCTATCATCCATCCATCCACCCACCCTCCCATCTATCCATCCATCCAACCACCCATCCATCCATCCATCCATCCATCCACCTATCATTCATCCATCATCCATCCATCCACCTATCTATCCATCCATCCATCCATCCAACCACCCACCCATCCACCCATCCACCCACCCTACCATCCATCCACCTATCCATCCATCCATCCATCCACCTATCCATCCACCTATCCAGCCATCCATTCATCCGCCATCCATCCACCCATTCATCCATCTATCCATCCATCCATACACCCACCCACCCATCCATCCATCCACCCATCCTTCCACCCATTGATCCATTTATCCATCCATTCATCCATCCATCCATCCATTCACCTATCCATGCATCCATCCATCCATTCATTCACCTATCCATCCATCCATCCACTCACATATCCATCCATTCACCTATCCATACATCCATCCACCCATCCATCCACCCACCCACCTTTTCATTCATCATCCATCCATCCATCCATCCATCCATCCATCCATAAACAACAGTTTATTAAGACACACGATGTATCAACTTTCAGGTCTTTTATCATCTTCAGACTCTCTCAGGAACGTTGTTCTTTGGCAAAGTTCTGCAGAAAACAAACGAGTGCTGTCACCATACTCAAGTTTCACATGATCTCGTTTCAGAATACAGCTGTGTGCACAAACTGAGTCCATGAATATAAAGGGAAATGTCAAATTTGTCACACTGCTATCACTTACAAAACGGTGTGATTTACAACTGCTAAAACAAACAGGTGCTCCTTCTAGTCCATGTCATTCACATAGAGTTCCAATAACTCCTGGATTATTTTATGGATACAGTCAGATGATTTCTTTTCTGGTATGCACATGTCTTAAATCCTAATAATATGGGTGTCAAACTTGAAAAAATAAATATCTAATAGCACACAGTAAAGAATTGTCATAAATTCACAGTAAAATCATGGCATGAGGATGGACAGCCTAATTTGACACAACAGGTCCTGTAATCTTACAGAGTGTTACTGTATTAAAATAATCCAGTTAATTACAATTGTTTGCTGTGTTTTACTAAACTAACTAGAAAATCAGGGACTGTTGGCATCTGGTCAAATTCACTGTAAAGTATTATAACCATTGTTATAGTAGTGAAAGAATCCATGCAGTGAATACACACATTGTACTTTATTTAGGAGTAAAATACCAGCAGCAGGGTTATCTATTGTTTTTTTCTTCACATTCTTATTTTTTTAAATGTTTTTACAATGTGCTACCTCTACAACATGCATCAACATTATTAAAAATATATCTTTACAGGAGTTTCACTAAATTACCATTTATTGAAAATAGAAGCCACAACCTACACAAATGCTTTTCCCTGTTAAAATTAAATGTGTATTAATTTAGATGTTGGGATTCTCATACAAATGTTACTGATTTGTCATTTTCCCCTAAAAATTAGACTTGATCACTTGTGAAATTCTTTTTAAAATGTAAATAAATCCATAAAACCTCAAAACGTGTAAATTTGATGGGTAGATAAAACACGAAGAAAGGATGAAAGTTGGAGAATAAGAAGAAAGTTGAAGGAACTAGACAGGATCATTAGTGTTGGAGCTCTTTCTGTCTTTTCTCTCTTTCTAAAACGTTAATTTTATTCTGCATTAAATACAAACACTCAAGATGTTTCAGCGCTCAGAGCTATACAAGCAGACACTGCTAAATTCTCTCTGAGCTGAGCCGCCATGTCCAATCCAATAAGGTTTTCAGGCAGTTCTAAATAACAAATAGCTGAATCTTTGCTACTTTTTGGAGCCTCACACTGTTTTATCCTAATTTTGTGCAAAACAGCACAGAGAAATGTATTCTAGAACATCAAAACGCTTGACTGACACAACTGTACATCCCATTTTCCTCTTGCTTCACAAGGAAACTAATCTTTTATTACCAATTGTGCAACTGTTGATGTGCCATCTGTAGCACAAAGGGAACAGATGAGCTCCCTATCTCTGCTTGTACCTTGGAAGCAACAGCATTGGTGCATCTTTAAGGAAAAAAGGCTTACAGTGACACGCTGCTGAGAAAGCCAACTCATCCCCACCAGCATTTGTTGTGCTCCGTTTAATCTAATTCAACAGCTAAAACCTCGGTGACAGCAGCTTCTTGCTTCAAGCGCTAAACAATGGTTTTACAGGGAAACAGAAGCAAAAATAAAGATGAGAGGAAGAATGATTGCAGCGCATTCAGTAAAACAAGATGGGTGTGTGATAGAGAGGCAAACTTGCAGGAGGTGTTTCTAGTGGGACCATCAGGGAGAGGGACTGATGTGGACAGTGGGACATGGACTATTTCGCCTGTTTAAATAAGATGTGGCCAGTGCAGGACCTCCTTCTAACACTGGGGTAGAGACCTCAAGCAGGAAACCACAGCACTCTGTAGCCGTTTTCGCATTGACCAGCCCTTAAAGGCCCGGGTGGCCCCGCCCCGCCCTCTAACCCGGGTTCAGCGTGTCCGCATTTTCCTTTTTTTCCCCGGCTCCGCCCTCGTTTTGGAACCATCTCCACCGTGGTTCCATCGGACCGCGGCCCGACGGGCCCAGTTTCACGTCATTTACTGCTCACATTTGATTCGTTGTTTGCAGCAGGGGCTGGACTGCTTCGTGTAGGGGCGAGACCAGAGGGCGTGACTAGCTGCGTGTTGAGTCATCAACTGCGATTTCGCCAGCGCACCTAAAAACACTCTATTTTCATCTAAAAACTACTTTTGAGTGCATAAAAATGATCGGAAACGTGTGTTTATATGCTTAACTTGCTAACTGTAGTGAAAAAACACATGAAAACTCAGTATTTATTTCGTTTTTTCCAAAAATTCGCAACCCGGAAGTCCGCTCGTAAATTTCGCCAGCGCACCTAAAAACACTCTATTTTCATCTAAAAACTACTTTTGAGTGCATAAAAATGATCGGAAACGTGTGTTTATATGCTTAACTTGCTAACTGTAGTGAAAAAACACATGAAAACTCAGTATTTATTTCGTTTTTTCCAAAAATTCGCATTCTGAGCTTTTCGGTAAGAACTGCCCACCCACGTCAAGTGAATACCCCACCCACGTCAAGTGAACACCCCACCCACTTCAAGGCTTGCTCTCCGGACAGTGCGCAATCAACGAGGGCGGGCCAGAGCTGGCTCTGGGCCAACCAGAGACGAGCGGGACCGGGGAGGGCCGGCAAATGCGTAAACGGCTTGTGATTACACCACCCCTCTGCTGTGTGTGTGTGTGTGTGTGTGGGGGGGGGGGGAGAACAGAGACAAAAGATGTCTCACCAACTCAACTTTCAGTTTTAGTTCTGATGTTAAACATTAAAACTGCCACAGGTTCACTGTTTAATTATATAAAACTTGCAAAAGATCTGCAAAATAAAAATGTGTGTTATCATGTTTTACTATCTATTACAGTAGTTCCTCGTTTATTGTGGTGGTTTGGTTCCGAACCCGCCCGCAGCAAGTGAAATTCCGCAAAGTAACAACGATATATTTATTTTAGTATTTATTTAATATATACTGTATTAAGGCTTTTATTTTTTGTGTGTGATGGGCTCCCTTCTCCCCTTACAGCCATCCTCTCCACACCATTATTATGAAATATTTATTCTAGTAATTATCTAGTGTTTTATATATATANGCTTATATGGGTACATGTGACTCATATGCTTACAGGCTTATATGGGTACATGTGACTCATATGCTTACAGGCTTATATGGGTACATGTGACTCATATGCTTACAGGCTTATATGGGTACATGTGACTCATATGCTTACAGGCTTATATGGGTACATGTGACTCATATGGCCCCTCCTGCAGATGCAGGAGGGGCCATATGAGTCGGGTGTATGACTCCTTTTTTTTCTCTCTTTTTGATGGCCTCCCTTCTCCCCTTACAGCCATCCTCTCCACACCATTATTATGAAATATTTATTCTAGTAATTACTATATCTAGTGGTTTTTTTTATTTAATTTTAAATAGAGAGTCAGAGTCAGAGTCAGAGAGTCTTTATTGTCATTTGCACCGCATGTGGTACATGAGATGAAAACGAGATTATGTACACGAGGTCCCAGTTACATCCAACAACAAATGAAAGAGAAAAACAGTAATAACATCGAGAACTAACTAAGAAAAACATCAACTAGTAATACACTAAGCCTAATATAGTGGGAATAAACAGCAGCACGAACATGAGTTTGTATGAGCAGATGGTCACAGATGAACACAGATGAACACAGCAACAAGAAAACAGATCAGCATCAGCATGATGTGATATTTTGCAGTGTTTATTTTATATTTTATTTTTATTTATTCATGAGTCTAACAGCATAGAAAGAAAGGAAAGACAGAAAGTAAGACTACAAAATATAAGAAATATACATAAAGAGAGCACAAGGCAAAACTGAAAGTGAGACTAAACCCAGGTTGAGACGGTAACTCCTCCTTCCAAAATCTCCCTGAAAATGGGCGTGTCGAGAGACAAGGAAGGGTGGAGGTAGAGTTGTGCTTTTGTTCACGCCTCCACCTGCAACAACCTAAAACAAATTAAACCTCTAGCCAACAACATACACCAAGCAACAACAAAGAATAAACATGTAGATGTATTTATCCATTCCACCCATTCCATCCAAAACCAAAGGCCTAAAACAATGAAAATGAAAAGAAAAATAAAACCGCTTGTCAGGAGTGAAATGCAGCACTTCCATATAAGGTATGCACTTCTCATCTCTGCAGGGGATTGGCTCTGCTTGAACCACCTGTGTGACATCACACATGAGCAGACATGTCACACATGAGCGTTTGCACAAATAAGAAAATTAAGGTGTAATCCACCAGTTCAACCCATAGAACTACCGTAAACACATTTTTAGACCAAATATTGCCAAATATTGCCAATTTACACAGATATGCACAATTATGTGAGAATAAACACAGCCATAGTGCTAGATAACATTTTAAACACATTCTAGGGAGTTTATCAGCTAAAAAAAGTTAATTTTGGGTTTAGTCGCACTTGAAAGTTATGCACCATAACTCATGTTCCCAGAAGGAAGGGAACGAGGTGCAACATATGCTATGGGAATCAGCGCCTCCGCGCGATTACCTGAAGTAATACACTCACGCCTTTATGGCAAGGGCGTCAGCATTGCGCCAGAGGCCCCTCCCTCTGGGTATTTAAGCCGCTGACGCCCATCCATCTTTCTCTAAAATGCACTTCACCGAGCTTTCAGCATTGAAAGGGCCAGATATGTTGCACCTCGTTCCCTTCCTTCAAGGAACATGAGTTATGGTGCATAACTTTCAGTTCCCTTTCAGTCATGTTCTCTCGGTGCAACATATGCTATGGGAACGTAATTCATTCACGCCCTTGAAATGCTCAGTAAAATGCAAGTGAGAACATCCGCCTTAAAAAGACAGGCATTTCTCAGCCGCTCTCTACAAGGTATAGAGAGCACAGCCTGAGAAGAAAAATGCCACATGTAGAAACATCAGCCTGATGTTACCACTGGGCACATAGATGAAAGCTAGAGACAGCATAAGCGTCCTTTGCTAGTGTGATTACTCATCATGTCCTTTTTCCCTGGAAATCTTGAGAAGCAGGAGGAAAAGAGCAAGGGACATATTACGCCACTGTCAATCAGATGGCAATGTGGAGGTAGAAAACCCAGTTCAAGCACAGGGTAACCTTCCAGGTCCCAGGGGAAAAAAATTCATATGTACAAGGAGCACGCACAAGTCCCTCATCTGCTTCTTGAACAGACAACTACTAGGACTGTCAAAAAGGCCCATCCTGATGTTGGAGAACTGTCAGAGGAGAGGGGAACCCTTCCACTGAAGCACCTCCCAAGTAAACATAAACACTAAGGGTCTCCCTTGTGTATGCTGTTGTTGTTGTTGTTGGAACAAAGATGATCAGGCCTTAGGCCCTCAGCCAGTTCCCTTCAGTGGCCAGGCTGAAGGTTGCCACAGCTCCGGACGTGGGTGTAGAAGCTGCCCACGTGCCTGAGTCAGCAGGTCTCTGTAAGAAGGCAACTGCCATGGTATCCCTGAACATTGAGAAGTAGAGGTCACATTGTGAGCTGGCTCTGCATGGGAACAAGTCCACGAGGCTCTCCCAAACTGTGACCAGACCTGATCCACGACTCGTGGATTCAGTCTTCATTTTGACTCCAAAAGAGGCCCTCTTGAGAGGGCATTCACTCCGTAATTCAGTTCACTCGGAACATGAGTCGCCCTGAGCGACAATAATCCTGGAGCGTACCATGTGAGCATCCTCTATGTCAGGCTGAGGAGGGCTTAGGATCTCGTCCCCCCTTCCCAGTTAATGAAGGACACCGTGGTTTTGTTACCTGATTACACCAGGACGTGCTATCCCGTAATCAGACCTTTACCAAAGAAGTATTTTGCTGACAGGAATACGGCCAACAACTCCAGGAAGTTGATGTATAATCTTGCTTCCTGCTCATTCCAGAGGCCTCGGGCATTCTGATTTCTGCAGACTGCCTACCCATCCTGTTTTCGAGGTGTCCGTCGTGATGACCACACGGGATGACACCCTACCTTACGGGACCCCTTCCGTGAACACAGACAGGTCCCTCCAAGGTTCCAGGGCCCTCAGGCACTTTGAAATGATTCTAAACGTTCCTGCTCACCCAGACGGGGGCAGGTCGTGTTTGTTGGTTTAGCCATATATGCAGGCCCGCATTTTCAGAAATGCGTGTGGCACACAGGGTATGGCTTCCGCCAAGAGGGCTAAAAGGTATTGGCATGTTTTCAGGGGAATCTGCTGATTCAGTTTAAACTTTGCCAGGCAACGACGAATCGAGGAAACATGTTCCTCTGAGAACCATGCCCTGTACCGGATGGTGTAGACCTGCACTCCTAGAAATATGGTAATCCATGATGGGGTCAGGTCACTCCTTTGTAGGTTTATGACAAAACCGAGAGACTCCAGGTGAGAGATCACCCTGCAGGAGTGTGACTGGGCCTGTATTCTGCTTCCGGCCAAAACCAGGAGGTCATCCAGGTAGTTCATAATCCCGACTCCTTGATTCCTAAGAGGGGTCAGGGCTGCATCCAGACATTTAGTAAATGTACGAGGAGCAGTCTTTAAACCAAAGGGTAAGGCTTTGCATTCATAAGCTTTCCCTTTGAAGGCAAACCGGAGGAATTTCCTGTGCCTCCTCCACACGCCCACATGGAAATAGGCGTCTTTCAAAGCCACTGTACATGCGTAGTCTCCAGGTCTCACGGACTGGGGGACCTGCCGCAGTGTCAACATTTTGAACTTGAAAGTTCTTGTTTTCTTGCCCAGAGTCCTGAGATCCAGGACCGGTCTCAGGGATTGATCTCTTTTGGGCACCAGGAAGAGCTTGCTACATTGACCAGAGCATGGTTTGTGTTCTGGAACAATATTTATTACTCCTTTCTGGAGCATCGTTGACACTTCCTCCCTCAGCACGTGCGCACGTGCTGGGTTAATGTCCGAACGCAGCACATCCACGAAAGGGGGGGGGGGGGTATCCCTTGATGAACTGCAGCTTGAGCCCACAACGCATCCGTTGTCATGACCCATTCGTTTGTTAGACACGCCCTCCAGGCCTGCACATGCGCCATGAGCCTGGGAGGGATGTCTAGCTGCTGCTAGTCGTGTTTGAGTGTGGGAGGGGTGGCCTTCGACCCCTCTCGCGTACTCTGGAGCAGGCTGGTCTGCCCAGCAGAAGACATTGCGAGATCTGACTGTCTCAGGCAGAACTCGTGTGTCCCACTGCGGTTCATAGTCTGACCTAGTAGTTTGTGTTTCACAAAAGTGGTGAGTCAAGAACCAGGGCAGTCTGTGCTTTGGTACTTTCATTCTTGTATATGCATGAAACAGTGTTTGTTTTTTATTACACCTACAGTAGACGAGTTATGTTTAGTGCGCACACACATACCACCAGCTCCTTGTAGCGTTTTACAAGTGAAGTCTGGGCTCAAAAGGTCAGGTTCCCGTACTGCGTGAGCAGGCAAACCTGAAGCCCTGTTCCCATTTTGGGACCAAGATGCATTCAGTAGTCTGAGATTTTATTGTCGTGTGTGGATGGCAATTTCTCTTTATTACACAAGGGTCTGAGTGTTCTTGTGTGTTTAAACGTTCCGAACCAGCTAGTCTGTGCTCCTTAAACACAGGTACTGGTGGTAAAAGTTCTGCATTTTCTCTCCCTCTGTGAGTGAGAGCGCCTGTGATGGTGCAAGGGCATCTCAGACTTTCCTTTTCTTTTTGCTGGTGGCCCCTTGCAGCTCTTGTAGCTTTTCTGCCTGGTGGGCCTGCAATACCGAGGCCACTCGTCCTTGTCCATCCCACCAGGGCCCCTCGAGCCCTGACATGGTTAACGTCAGAGAGTCATCCATAGCCTCATGGGTGGATAAGCTCTCACCGTCATGATGTTCTCGTCGTGGCCGTAGGAAAACTACCAGGTAGCGCTGCTGACAGGTAGCTGAAATTCCTCCTCTTGGACTGTGTTGGACAGAGAGCCTCCTTGTTAGCCGGGGCCAAACGTGGAGTTACTCGTGAGCCCGCTAGCTGTGCTAAGACGGGCCCTCGAGCAGCGTAGCATCCATAAAAAACACTTAGTTATGCAATGAATTCTACCGTCAATTCGGCTGGACAGGATAGCGAAACAGGCAAAATATGAGAAGGTTAGCTAGCAAGCTAGGCCAAGCATTTTCACATACCTCACGATGGAGTCCTTCACTGTCCGCTCGTAGCCACGCTAATCGTGTTAGCAACGCTGTCGTCTGCCCGTGTTGTCATGGGTGCTCCTGATTAGACATGCTAACCGTGGGAGCTAGCCAGATAGCAGCGGGGTTACTCTATTTCCACTCTCCTTTCTCCGGGGTCATCCGCGAGAAAACTTTGAGTGTCTTTGTGTGTAGCATCCCTGAGCAGACCGGACAGGCCTCGTGGGTGTCCGCTGCTGAAAAAGGGGGTAGCCAGATCCGCTGAAGCAGGTTCGGGAGCCGGAGCTCACAGCCTGCCAGAGTTCCTCGTCCGAGGACGTCCTCTCGCTGAGCTGCTCGAGGCTGCTGGCCTGTTAGCTTCGTTAGCTTAGCAGGTAGCGTGCCTTGCAGTTAGCGTTCGCTAACTGAGCGGTAGAAAAGCAGAAGAGAAAAGGCACGGGAGCTGGGGCTTGCTGGCCTGCTGGTCTTCTTTGAGTTTTGGGTTTTCGCATTACCTTCTCAGGAGCCATGGCTGAGAAGAGTTAAGCCCGTTAGCAGTGCTAACGTTGTCCGGAGACGTCTCCCTCCTCGTGTCGCTTTCGCCGGCTAGCCTGCTACTTGTTAGTAGGGTAGCGGTGTCGCGCAGTCAGTGCCGTCGAGCAAAGCGGTCTGTGGAGAGAGGAGAAGAAAACTTCGGGGTGAAGGAAAAATGTGCCGGACCAGCTTTCGCCAGCCCGGCAGTTCGCAGGAAAAGATTCTCTGTACGCTCTGTGTAGGGAGCAAGCTCACCTCTGGTTGAGCGATGAAAATACAGAGAAGATCTGAGAAGAGTGTTTCAGGTTTAAGCGAGGTGAAGGGCAATAAGAGAAAGATGGATGGGCGTCAGCGGCTTAAATACCCAGAGGGAGGTGCCTCTGGCGCGACGCTGACACCCTTGCCGTAAAGGCGTGAGTGTATTACTTCAGGTAACCGCGCGGAGGCGCTGATTCCCATAGCATATGTTGCACCAAGAGAACATGACTGAAAGGGAACACCCGACCACTATCTGTACACCTGCAAAGAACATGACAAAACACAGCAACAAAATACATATGTATAAAGAACTTAGAATATTCATGGCTTTGCAGTAAATTTCTATAAATATACCCATACCTACACATATAAACATACATACACATGTATATATATTCACATATATGTGATACATATAGTGCCTGTATACAAGTATATTCACATATATGCCTCTATACCAGGGGTGTCTAACTCATTTTGATCTGGGGGCCGCATTCAGCTTAATCTGATCTCAAGTGGGCCAGACCAGTAAACTAATTCCAAAATTACATAGAACGAACAGTAAGTCCACTTTTTTCATTGTATTAGTGCAAAGAAGAAATAAATTATAAAAATCTTTACATTAAATTAATTGTCCTTTTACACTTTTACTCAGTTTAACATTTATTTAAGACTTAAAACACATTAAAAAACTGATCACAGTCATTGAACAATGTTTTCAAACATTTAGTCAACAAACAGTTTTATAGGAAGAAGTCCATTTTTCTTGAAAAATCCGACATTCTGATCCACTTTTCTCTTTTTTGACAAGGACATTCTGCTGATGAGCGTGCCCAATTGTCCGTTCCAAGAGAAAAAGCACGTAAAGCCATAGATATCATATATAAGCACGGGTAAAGCGATTGAACCAGATTAAACTGACTAAAACTGCAGCTTCTCTGGGTCCTAGAGGAACTGTGTTTGAGTAGGACAACATAGGAACTGCAGATTTTAAAGAAAATAACGTTTATTCTTTTTTATATAATTCAGATTTATCCTCGGGTTGACTGAAACCCCTGGCGGGCCGGATCCGGCCCACGGGCCGTTTGTTTGACACCCCTGCTCTATACCAACATCAACTACCTCATACATATACTGTGTAACTCATATGCTGCTGTGCCACTCTTTGCAAATGTCAATGCTAGAACCTTCAGTTTATGTTATAGATATACTTTTTATACTTTTTATACTACTATGAAAAAACTCAGGACAGTATTACACTTTTATTATTTCATTTTATGCTTATGTTCATTGGGTGTTTGGTGTTTTAGGGGTGTTTGGTGTTTCAGTGTTGGTGTAAATTTTCATACTTTTATACTACTATGAAAAACTCAGGACAGTGTTACACTTTTACTATTTTATGCTTATGTTTATTAAATGTTTTAGTGTTTAGTGTTTAGATGGTTACTGTTGCACCGAGGGACTGAGAGAAACGCAATTTCAATCCTGTGTATCCTGTACATATTGCAGTTCTGACAATAAAGTTGACTTTGACTTTGACTTTGATATACAGCAAACCCCCTAGTTACGACTCCATCGACCTACGAACAACGGGACCTACGAACGTATCATATTTAATAAAAATATGAAATTACTGTATAAAAAAAATATTTTTTTTTTTTTTTTTTGTTTTTGTGTTTAAATGTTCTTAATTTCATGTGTACATCACTTTGTTGCAGATGTGGTTGTTTTAAAGGCTTTATAAATAATAATTATGATAAAAATGATCATTTCTGATCATTTTTGAGCAATCTTGGGCAGCAGGAAGTAGGTCTTCAGTTTACACGGTCACAAATTAATGTAGAACACCGGACGCCATTTTAGGTTCAGTCACGGGGGTCTCCGGTCACAAATTAATGTAGAACACCGGACGCCATTTTAGGTTAGCTGCCGGGAGCCGGCCTTTGAACACTGGTGACCAGGATGGCCTCATATGGATTAATTACTAGCTGGAAACGTCTCTGTGAACTTTGTGGATGTCTCAGGCAGCAGCGGATTTATCGCCGATCGTGCCAGGCCGCCGCGCGAACACCTCCGGCCTGGCTAGCTCCAGAAGCTAACACGGGAGCTAACACGGGAGCCGGCCTTTGAACACTGGTGACCAGGATGGCTTCATATGGATTAATTACTAGCTGGAATCGCTCTGTGAGCTCTGTGGACGTCTCAGGCTGGAGCAGCAGCTGCAGATTGATCGCCGATCGCGCCGCCGCTCCAACACCAGCCCATGGCCTGGCTAGCAGAAGCTAACACAGGCCTTGAGCAGCTGCCGTGGTTAGCTTGCCGGCCGCCGCGCTGCTCGGCCCGACAACAATCAACGCATGGCAACCTAAGATGTCGGCTTTGACCATCTCAAAGTAAGAAAATATATTTTTATTTATTCTGTAAATGTGAATAGCAATGTTTAACATTACAGTACACTACTGTACATGCTTAAATGTGTGCGCGCGCTCCGTTAGCGGTATTTCCGTTAGCGGTATTTCACCCCCTAGCTACGGCAGAATCAAGCTGCGAACCGTTCTTATCTCCCTAACTCGTTCGTAAATCGGGGGTTACCTGTACATATCTACATACGATACCTGCACCTGCTGATAAAACAAAAGGGATGTTTTTTTCAAGTAGGAAGTCGGTCCCAGCAGATCTTCCTCTGATTTTATCATCAAATGGTGTCCCTATTGAGTTTGTTGACTCATATAAATATTTGGGTATCCTGGTCGATTCACATCTCTCTTTTAAACTCCACGTGGAAAACCTAGTGAAGAAACTGAAAGTAAAACTGGGTTTCTTTTTCAGAAATAAATCATGTCTAACACTGAATGCTAGGATACGCCTTGTATCTGTGACTTTCCTTCCCTCCATTGATTACGGTGACATTCTCTACATGAATGCTCCTACAAGCACCCTGCGGATGTTGGATGTTGTCTATCATGGTGCACTAAGATTCATAACTGGCTGTGATTATCGTACCCACCACTGCACCCTGTATTCACTGGTTAACTGGACATCATTAACCTCACGCAGACTCTTCCACTGGTACATTTTCATCTTTAAATCACTTCTTGGTCTGCTGCCCTCATACATCTCCTCCTACATGTCTTTGCGTGAGTGCAGCTACAGTGTGCGCTCTCAGGACATGATTACCTGCAGTGTTCCGTCAGTGAGGACTGAACTTGGAAAAAGGGCCTTCTCCTACTCTGCTCCTGCTTCCTGGAATATCTTACAAAAAGATCTGAAGCTCTCGGCCCTGACCTCTCTAAATGATTTTCAGAATCTGTTGGAATCCTGGCAAAAACCAATGCTGACATGTTCTTGTTTTTGATTTTGTACATCTACCTTATAATGTTTGCTAGTTTTTGCTACTTTTTCTTTTGTTTATTGTTTAATGTACTTGTACCATTGATGTTCATCATTCTTTAGTTTGTAGCAGGTCGCTTTCGTAAATGAGTCGAAGCTCAATAAGATTTACCTGACTAAATAAAGGTTGAATGAATATGCATCCCTGCATCTGTGTGGTTGTGAACATGCATAGGTGTATAAGGCTTCTCTAATAGACATACATAGTGACTGTGAAGCAGCAGAGACCCGACCCCCAAGACCCAAGGCAGACAAAGGGGGGACCAGAGCCCAAGACCCCAAGAGTGACCCCAAGCGCAGAGCCCCCAGGGCCACCCACACAGGACAAACCACTCACCCACGCCCCAGATCGGACCATAGGGGAGAACCGGAAGAACCCCACCAGCGACCACACGTAGTAACCCCCCGGGGCCAATAGCGACAAACTCATAGGCTCCCGCCGGAACCCGCTGCACCGACGCAGATCCAGGCATGGGCACAAAGGCCCGGGCCCCGAAGACGCACACCCCACAGGTGTCACACATTCATCACAACAACACTAATCATCAGTTCAGATATTTAGGATGCAGTTTTTAGTACAAGAACAAAATGCTGGTCATTGGAGCCTAGTTTGGTAAATAAACTTCCATTAACATAATAAGACTTACTCTTTAGATTTAAAAAAACATAAGCAAGAAATGCAAATAACAAACAAATATCTCAGTCGTTTATCTGTCTCTGGGTATGAACTGCTTTTGTTTCATACAATATTTGATAAGCTGATTCAAACAAAGCAAAGATTAATACAGGTTGTCCCCGACTTACGACGTCATCGGCATACGACGTTCCGGACTTACGAGCGGACTAACGAACAGTAAAGTTGTACAGAAAATACAGCACTGGTGTGTGTTTTTAGATAAAAGTGTGTTAGCTAACCGTTTGTAAACAAAGTTCCGTGCATGTTTATGAACCAGTATGTACGTTTGTGTTGAAAAAACGAGTGTTCGTAGTAGCGCTAGCATACATTTTTCGACTTACGACCAAAAATCCGGACTTACGAGCGACACGTTTCGGGTTCCGACATACGAATTTTCGTCTTACGAGCGTCTCGTAGGAACGGAACTCACTCGTAAGTCGGGGACCACCTGTACCAGCGGCGGCCGCCACTAGAGGGCGCTAGGGGCGCCGCCCCTCCTTGGAACTGCAGCTCTTCTTCATTTGAAGATTTAATTTTTTTTTTATAAAAGTGAAATAATAAAATAAAAATATTTCGAAATGCATGCATATATGTTTTTAGTTGTGTAGGATAAATATTTTATGAGTAATGATTGTTTGTTTCAAAAAAGTTTTCTGATTGTGACGTACTTCCGGTTTCCCGCGGTTCCCCGCTGGGCGCCGCCTGCGGCTTTTCCATTGAATCTAATTATAACTAGCGCGCTAGAAACTTCCGGTGCCCAGGCTGCTTCTGTTGGACTGTACAGGTCGCATTTTCCGTCGCCCTCGAGCCTGGACTCGTCTCTTATCGCCACGGATCGCCAGCGCTTCCGGTTCGAGCCAGGAGGGAGGGGGACCATCTCTGTTTACACTCAGAGCTGATCACACGGCCAACTAGCGACGTTGAAACAGCAGTAATTATTAATGGTGCCTTTCTACACAGGTAAGCAAGTAATAATTGTGAGTTTAATAAATCTCTAAGTGCACATGAGCAAAGTTTGAGCTGTTCTCATCTGTGGTGCGTGACGTGGTGTCGTGTGTTGCTGTCAGTCACACAGCTAGCTACTAGCTGTGCTTATGAACGTTGTGGTGTTTCTTTATCTAATGCTTATTACTATTCCTGACTGATATGGCTCTCAACTAGATGTTACAAAAGTGTTTTCTAAACGTTATGTGTTTAATATTATGACTATCAGGTGTTTATGTATTAATATTTTGATTATCAGATGTTCGTGTGTTAATATAATGATTGTCAGTTGTTGTGTGTTAATGTTATGATTATCATATGTTCATGTTTTTAACTCAAGCTTGTGTACAAAAGTTGAGCTGAAGTCAAACCTGTTAAATATCAGACAATATAAACTTTTATATTCACCAGATGTCTGCTATATCAATCAATCACCTTTATTTTTCCAGGTAGAGTCCGTTGAGATGGAGATCTCTTTTACAAGGGTGACCTGGTCAAGTGGTCAGCAGCACACGTCACATGGTAATTGACAATAAGCATTTGCATTTACCAACAAAGATGGTTTTATGAACCTGTTTGTAGCAGCCCTTAAACATTTTTCTTCCACTGTACAGGAGGACATGGCAGGAGGTGATGATGAGGGGATCCTCTGGTCCAGCCTGGATGTTTCTGAGAAGTGGATTCGCCACCGCACGGTACCCAAATACTGTAATAATACCAGTGGTGGAGAAAGTACTCAAACACTGTACTTAAGTAAAAGTACAAATAAACAGACAAAAATTTACTCTAGTAAAAGTAGAAGTACCATATTAATATTTTTACTTAAGTAAAAGTAAATAAGTACTTGCTTTTAAAAATACTTAAAGTATTAAAGTAAAAGTACTTGCTGAATGTATTAACTAATGCAATGGTCTACAATACCATTAAGTGTGCGTACTGTATGCATATTTTCTGTAATACATTAATAGTGTTGAGCCATTTTAATGAACAATGCTGCAGATAATGCATGTTTTTATTGTGTTTACTCTGTGACACAGTTCACACTTGGACTTTTGATTCTGTGTGTCAGAATTTCAGTGATGAGTTAAATACCATTAAGCAAAATAAGAAAGAGGAATGATTATATAATTGAAAGTTTTTATTTAACACAAAATAAAACCAATGTGTCATTTTAACTGCAGTAAACACATTTAAGTAAAAGTTGTCTGTTTGAAAAAAGGAGCATTAGACACAACTAACAAAGGAATAGATCACTTCAACTCGTTTGTCATCAACTCTAGTTAAAATATTGTCTAGTCAATCTTGTAATGGATCAACAATGAACAATACTTTAACTTCCTGACAACATTTTCAAAACTTGGACCTGAGTGTCGAGACATTTGGAGAAATCTCTTGTCTCCTAACATCCCATGAACTGACACATTTTAATATTGCAGCAAGAATTTCTTGTTCAAGTTCAGAAGAAGTTGGTTTTCAAAGTTTTTGAGTCCATGTCTGGCTCTTTAGGGAGAGAGAATCTGTCCTGCTGTACTGAACAGTCTTTCAATAGTCTTTCAATAATAGTCTTTCACTTTTGTGTTGTTGTTATTTCTTCACAGCTCACATCGTGGACTTTCCTCATGGATGGACGTGTGTCCACTCTGTCCTGCCTCTGTCGTCCAGGACATCAGTCCTGCCTGTCTCTGGTGTCCTTCCATCTGCCTCCATCCATCACCTGTGTCAACACCTTCTGCATGTATGACTGCTGCAAAAACAAACAAAAAAACACCTGTTCTGATGGACAGAACTGCTCACATCAGGACCACACCACTGAGCCCACACCTGGCCTAAAATGCTCCCATCATTCATGGTTGAGCACTGGCTAAGCAGTTCCATCTGATCCAGGTTTGAACTTGAGAAAAACATCAGTGTCTACCTACACTTCAGTCAAAGTAAGGACATTTTGTTTCCTTGTTTCCTTTTTCTGCTGCTTCTAGCTTTTTTTAGAGTTCATGGACTTTTTCATGCACATGGACTGCACACAAACACAAACACCACATGGACTGCACACAAACACAAACACCACATGGACTGCACACAAACACAAACACCACATGGACTGCACTGGTTTCAAAAACATGATGGTTGCATGGATGTGATTTTCGGCTGATTTGGTGCTGATTCATGTCAATAAGCTGGTGCTGCTGCTGGATGGATGGATGAATGGATGGGAGTTCCTGCTGATTTGCTGGATTTTGATGTTAACAGCTCCTGCTCAAAGAGAAGTGTTCATGTTTCATGGTTGAACTCATTTGCAGATTATGGCTGAGAACTGTTCAGGAAGAGATTTGTACTGTACAGTATTTTGTATGCTTTGTCTGTGCTGGAAAAAACATTACAGTACTGTACCTGTACAGTACATGCTGTACTGGTTTTGTGTGTTTATGGATGAATGTGTGGTATAATGTGTTATGTAAGTGTTTGTAAATAAAGTTCTGTGCATGTTTATGGCACAGGATGTCCGCTTGTTCAGTCTCATGCCGTTAAATGTGTGTGCGTCGCTCCGTTAACGGTATAGCCGCGACCTACGTCAGAAATGCGGACCTACGACAGGCACGTGTTTTTGGTCCGCGAGATACGGCAGAATCGACCTAAGTCACACCCGTAGGTCCGGATCCCTGACGTAACTCGAGGATTCCCTGTATAGCCCCCCCTGGTGAAAATGTCACGAGCCGCCACTGACCTGTACATGCGTACATGTATACACATGTATGTATATTTATCTAGAGGAAAAACAAGTGCAGTAAAAGTTATCTGCTGCAGGTCCTGCATGCCTCGTGTGAGTCTTTTCATCTTAGATTTCCTGCAGTTTAGAATTACTTGGCTGGTAGCTGCTCTGATAGCATCTATTGGCATTCCAAACACATTCACACAAATGAGCAACCTCTTCCTCCGCACTCTCCTGGTTTTGTATCACCGGTGTGTTCTCCTCGCAGCGAGTTTGCAGACATGTCAAACGAGAACAGAAAAGCAGAGGACAAAAAATGAACAGATCATGCAAGCTGTGCAGGAGTGAATAAATGACTTTGACTGATTTTATTTAACCGTTTTCCTTTCCAAAATTTAAAAAAAATAAACTTCTATTGTCACACAACAACGTCACACCTCTCAGGCTTATGTATGGCTCTGTGTGTAAACATAAATAAATCCAGAAAGTTGCAGATTTTTGCCAAAACTGATCAACAGGAAGTATTTTGTAAGTCCGCCATTTGGTCTGATGTTCTTTGAAACATAATCATGCAAAAATAGCACAGTTAAATAAAATACAATGTTGTTTTTATAAATAAAGCAAATGTATATGAAGATAGATGTTAAATTTACAAAGAATCAGAAAGAATAAGAACATTTCTACAGGGACCTTGGTAATTTTACGTGTGCGCTCCCCATCCTTGACTGGCTGTGTCAGCCCGCTCTGCTGTCAACTCTTTTAGACAGCAGGCTCTTGGGGCCCGGGGACCCAGAGACTGTGATGGGAGCAGTGCTTAATTGGGGTAATCGGCATGCTTTTAGGGACCTGTTTATTAAGAGAAACCCCCCACCACCCCATCCTCCCCCCAACACACACTAGGCTCAGTGTAGACAGACAGACAGGCAAAGTGACAGCTCTGTTTCACTGTCCACTGCCTTCACCCACATCTCTGATTACAGACCCCAGATCTGCAGGCGGAGATGGAATATACGACCATTGATGTGTGTGTCCGTGTGTGTGTGTAAATATGACATCTCAGTAACACTAATGATGTTTAACAATATTTAAATGTGTCGGTGAAATAGAGACTTGGCCTGAGGGCGAAAGAGGATAACAGGTGAAGAAGTGACACCAGGACTTTGGTCACTAAACTAAAAACTTTTCAAAAGATTTTCAAACCCCAATTTCGTATTTTATTATGGATCTTTTGATAAAATCAAACT
>JBBPBX010004994.1:19688-39248 GCA_038048925.1 Garcialebias charrua
TCCACAAAGTTTGTTTTTTAACATTTTTAGGCTACTGGGCTGAGGCTGTGGACCTGATTGAGCATTGCCAGATGGAGGAGAGGTAAGCAAATTAGAGTGTCTGAAGCTGTATTAGCATCTTTACTATTCATTATATTTAGACAAGTAATATTTTATTTTTTCATAATGTAATGTCTTTTTTGCAGCGAGAGAGACGAGCTGGTTATGCAGTTGACAAGAGAACTAGAGAAACGTTCAAATGTTTAAAGTAAAAAAACTTAAAACTTAGTTTTATATATTCTTCTATTAGTCTAGATTAATATAGTCCTGGTTTGAAGAGTGAAATGGTGAAAAACAAACTTTGGTCAAGTTTCAAATGTTTAAAGTAAAAAAAGAGTTTTGAAACCAAATTGTAAAAAGTACTAAGTTTTGCATTTTTCCATTTTCTTAAATAATACTTGTTTAACAGGTGAAACAAAAACACAGAAGAAGAGACTTTCTTATTTATGCTTTTCTTTACATTCTTCTAAAAAAATATGTTATTACTGTAGAATAAATGTTATATATTCAAAGTAGATGACATGCCAGGTTATGAAGATAGCCTGTTGTGGTTCGAAAACAATGCAAGCTTGAGAGGGGAAGGTTGTCAATGTGCCTCTTGACGTCAAGTGTTTGTCTGAGCAGTGTGCTGTCAAACCAGCCTGTGTGATGTCCCTGTTCCCTTGATTTCTAGTTCCATGCCAAGTAATTTTTTGTGCCTCCTGGAAAGCCTTTTTGTTGCATGTTAAATAAAGTTTTAAATTATTTTTGACATACACCTGTGCCCTGGGTCATTCTGTCATTCATTTAAGCATAAGGCATAAACATTGATGAAATTTAATTTAATGAAGTTTCACAAATCAGCGAAACGTTTCACAAAGATCAAACTTAGTTTTATATATTCTTCTATTAGTCTAGAACAATATAGTCCTGGTTTGAAGAGTGTAGGTGTTTGTGGTTTTTGACCTGGACCAGGTGTGGTCCAGTAGCCTAAAAATGATGAAAAACAAACTTTGTGGAAGTTTTTTCATCAGATACAAGTAGGATAAAATGAAAGGAGCAGAAAGAAGATGAAAATCTTATTATATCTGCCCCTTATTTCACAGTTTGTTCAACCAACGGTAACCTTCAAACTACATTCTAATTGTAATACACAAACTACATCACAAAATGAATAACTCTACTTAAATTGTTCTAGCTTGAATACACAAACACACTAAGCTACATCATAAGTACAACATAAGTGTAATACACAAACACACTAAGCTACATCATATATAGTTTTTGAGCAAGTCCTTTTTGACCTTTTTCTTAAATGTATACATTGATTTTGCATTTTTAACATCACTCTCCAGAGCATTCCACAATCGAACTCCCTGAATTGAGGTAGACCGTCCCTTTAAGCTGGTTCTGAATTGTGGTTTGATGAATATCTCTGTCCCTTTGAGATTGTAATAACTTTGTCTTTTTATAAAATTTCTTTGGATATTTAAAGGTAATGTGTTATTATGAGCCCTATACATAACTGATATAATACTACATTCTACCAATTCCTGAAATTTCAATATATTTAGCTGAAGAAACAAGATGTTTTGATGGGTGACTGAAATGTTTTTCTGGTGATTACTCTTACAGCTTTCTTTTGTAAAATAAAAACGGGCTTTGTAATTGTTTTGCACGCTTTCCCCAAACCTCAATACAATAGATTAAATGAGGAACAATGATTGTGTTATACAACACATACAAGCTATGTTTACATGGGCAAAATCCTGTGACCGGATTGAAATGTGCTCTGATTGAGTAAACATACGCGTCCAAAATGGACCCGCACCAGATTGTAATGACGGCGACTGAGTTTTTTCTGCACTCCCTGAATGAACTACAGGTGAAGCAGCGCGTGCTTTTAGGTTTTTTTATTCACAGGATGAGAGCGCTGGACGTCTTCTGTCCTCCAAGCTGTCGTGGACAACAACTTTTGGTAAGATAATAAAAACGCTGTATGCTAATAAACTTTTTGTCCTTTCCTTTTCTACCTGTCTGCGTGATACTGTCTGTATTTGTTATTAATTACTATTCTTCCTCTGTTTTCCTGTTTCTGGAGCATCAGTGACAAGATGCCAGGCAGTGCCATGATGCCAATGTCCTGCGCCACTCAGACCTCTGTCAAAGGGCTCATCTGTTGACAAAAATAAGGCTAATAGTACTGTATTTACTATATTGTATTTAGTATTA
The DNA here is from genome assembly GCA_038048925.1 of Garcialebias charrua. Classification (NCBI taxonomy): domain Eukaryota; kingdom Metazoa; phylum Chordata; class Actinopteri; order Cyprinodontiformes; family Rivulidae; genus Garcialebias; species Garcialebias charrua. The sequence continues at coordinate 21,939 of JBBPBX010004994.1, forward strand.
CTACAACTATTACAGCTAAAAAGTATCTCAAAGTAGAGATGTTTAGCTGTAAAGTTTTATTTAAAATAGAATGTTTGAACCATGTCTTTAAACAAATAGTTAAATGTTGCCAAAATGTAAGGCTAACATTTACTATATTGTATTTAATTTTACAACTATTACAGCTAAGTATATCAGAAGACATACTTAGATGTAAAGTTTTCTTTCAAATAAAATTTGTTTGAACCATAACTTTAAACAAATAAAAAGTTGAACACTAAATATTGGCATGTCCTTTTTTGCAGTCTGTGAGGAACATTGAAGGACGTCCGTCTCTTCATTGTTGGTGATCCTGCATGCCCGCTGTTGGACTGGCTCGTCAAAGGATACGCAAACTGTCCTCGTCTGACTCCTCAACAAGTCATTTAATGTTTACCTTGGCGCTGTCAGGTGGAGGTAGAGATGACCGGGTTTCTGAAGTCACAGTGGAGAGTTCTTCTAAAAAGATACTTGTCATGTATTTGTGTTCACATGCAGTAAACGTTTGTATAAAATTATTATCACAATAAACAACTAGTGAACATCTGAGCTCTTTAATGGACCAAACAGTTTAACACATTCTTGTAAACAGTTGAAATTGCTTGTTTGAAACGTGTTTCATTCTTAGTGCAATTTGAGGTGTATCAGAAAAACATAAAAATTAAACATTCAAAACGTTTGTACAAAACAGACGATGTGCACAGATCACATCTTGTAATGATAACAAAAAATTTCTTTGGTCATTTAAAAACTACAGTAACCTGTAATTCAGTAACTTCTTTATCAACTCATCACATACTTTCACAATTTCAATGTATGCATGTGATTTAGGACAACAAAATTGGTGACAAAATAATCGATTTTACTTCCAAAATGTATGTTTCTGTATCCTGATAGAACAGCAAATGTGTTTTTATCCTGTGAGTCATGCAGAAACTCAGAGTCCTTATTAAACCATCTGACTGTATTAAGTTAGGACATCTTAATTGTACCATAAACTATCAATCCTAATGTCTGTGTAAAAAATACATTTACAGATCTGTCAGGGGACAAAGAAACATGGTTGTGGAGAATTGAAACATTTTCAAATCAGTTTTGAGTTGTTCTAAAGCACATGTGTGAACTTCTTGGGATTCCTAAGACGTGGGACTCTTGCATCTTCTGCCACCATCACCTGCCACTGTCTGTTGTGTGCTGCTGCCAGCTGCCTCTTCAAAGCCGGACTCATCATCTGAAAAACAAACAAAATAAAGTTTAACTGGACCCCTGATATGTTGAAATGTGTTAGGTTAATTATCTGGTTAGTTGGAGTTTTAATGTACAATACAGTATACTGTAGTTCTATGCTAGCACTACAGCTACTCTTATTTCTTATTATAATTACATTTTTACATATTTGTTGTTTCTAATTACTCCAGGTAATACAGTACAGAGGGTTAATGTGTTTTGAAGAGTCTAACTTACCAGAAAGGATGCTTTGCTCCTGGTTAGCTTCCTCTCCTCAGATTCCTCCTCATCACCTAGATCCACACCGCTGCCTGCTGTGTTGGAAGTGGCAGATCTCTCATCAGTTCATCAACACGTAAAATAAAAAAGTGGTGGGGTCGTAGCCACTTGTCCCGTTTTTGTTTTTAGCTTTGTAGCACTTAGCTTTAAGCTCTTCCAGCGATCTCCAGCTTCTTCCAGCTTTTCATGTACTTGTTTGAATAACTACACGTTCGGTCAAGGCGTTCGATAGTTTTGAGCTATTTTAACGTTTCCATTACAAATGTTGCATCGCTCACCGACCAGTTTTACTTCCCCACCATGCGTTAGCATCTACCCACTAGCCAGCCCAGGCGGAGAAGTAAACACGAGGGGGGAGAGGGAGGGAGGGATGAGGGTGCGCGCAGCGCACATGCGCAGTCAGGACAGTTTCCCACAGTCCGGTAAAAGGAACAGATCATGTGTTTACATGCGCACACATCGGGCTACGGATCGGCGTAAACCACCCGTTTCGAACGGATCGCAAATTAGGTCGGATCACGCCGAATACACAAAAAATAACCCGACCGGGGTGTTTACATGACGCGCTTTTGATCCGTTCGGCCGTTTGATACGATTACTTATGTCCATGTAAACATAGCTACAGAGCTTTATCAATTAAAAAAAAATCCCTGACTTTATATACAGGTACCGTATTCGTCGGCGTATAAGTCGCACCGGAGTATAAGTCGCACCAACCTAGCGCCCATAGCGGCCGAAGCTGGTACTGCACAATTTTTGGAGTTTTTGACCAAAGTCAAATTATGACCAAAATATTGGAAAAATCGACGTATAGGTCGCACCGGCCTATAAGTCGCAGGGCTTAGAAATGTAGGCAAAACGGTGCGCCTTATACGCCGGATAATACGGTACCAATTGTGCAAAACGTATACCAATTTAGTATAGAATATGTACAACAAGCATTATACGCTAGACTACGAGCTCCCCAAAGTACAGTAAAGAAACATCCGTTTATTATTTCTTGAATGATTCTTCAAAATTTGTCCAGCGGGTCATGATATATTTTGCTATCAGACCGAAACTATTTGATTCTAAATAATGTTATAATTTTAAAGAAATATTTTTATACATTACAAAAAGTCCTTTGATTATACTTTGGGAATGAATCTCAGCTACTACCACACCAAAATTGTATCTCAATTTTTTGTCTAATTGACTGAGTTGTAGTCACTTTTGTCATTTTTGTAGACATTCAGATCTCAAGTGGCTGACTGAGAAGAAGGAACAGAGTCAGGAGTTATAAAACAACAAAACGTTTATTGATGCAGGTCAAGCTTCTCCAGACTGAAAAAGAGGAGTCGGGGACAAGGTTAGTATCCAAGATTTGTCTTTAGACAGCAATTGCTTGATTTACGCTGAGGCTCTCGTTTCTTACTGTTGTGTTTCTTGTGGTCTAATCCAGTGAGGAGAGGTCCGAGGAGTTCCAACGTCTCAGGAGGTCCAGAACAGAGAAGCAAGGTGAGTTGTTTAAGTTTTAGTTAATTGTGGCAGCCAAACTTCGATTCAATTGTACCCAAGAAGGTAATCAGCAGTAGAAGAAACGTCGGTTTATTATTTCTTGAAAGATTATTCACACTATGTAATGCAGGGGGTGTTCAGACTTTTTTCAGCATGCGAGCTACTTTTGAAACGATCAAGTCAAAGTGATCTACCTACTATAAGGTCCCGTTTACACGAAAACAACCTGTGGAAACATTAGTGATTTTTCAATGTTTACTGGTGGGGTAATAAACAAAAAATAAGCTGGTGTACATGAAAAAGGCCGTAGTATTTCATGTCAGTCGGGTTGTCAGATAAGACATTATGAACTATAGTACAGTACTATGGCTTTAAAATTATAGTATTTTGACCTAAACTGTTGCGTTTGCTGAGTAAAGATGTTCTAAGATTCAATTCAATTCGGTTTATTTATATAGCGTCAATTCACAAAAGAAGTAATCTCAGGGCACTGAACAGACATTTTTTTTTTAATACCATGCTGCGATCTACCTGTACTACCTCAGAGATCTACCAGTAGATCGCGATCTACTTAATGAGCATCCCTGATTTGTAATGTAATGGCCTGATAAGGATTTTTTTTGTGTGTGTGTGTGTGTCTCTCTCCTCTATACAAACTGCGTGGCCGGTCGGATGGAAACGTGTCTGTTTCACATCACACACCCAATGTGTGTGGAGGTCCTGTCATTACATGCTGGTCAGGAGAAAGCGTGTCTGTTTCACATCACACACCCATTGTGTGTAGAGGTTCTGTCCTGTCCTGTCGCTACATGTTACATGGTCCGTCGGGAGGAAGGTGTGTCTGTTTCATATCACACCAATGTATGTGCGGAGGTCAGGTCACGACGGGCTATACATTAACGGTCGAACGAAAGCGTGTGAATGTCATCACACACACCCAATGCGTGCAAAGGTCTGGTCGGACAGGCCGAAGCCTCACACGCTCAACGCGCGTAAATCTGTCAGACCTGACAAGAGTACGTGACCTAAACTCGCCTCAGGCACCCCAACGTGTAGAGGTCTGGCACGACAAGCATAGGTTTAGAAGTGAAAAACGAGCTGGAGCTGCATGATCGGACGAAGGCCAAACATAGTTCGTCGGGGCAGGGAAAAAAAAAAAGGTTAGAGTTTTTAAACCGCGGAGCCTGCGTTTCTAGTTTCAATGCAATCGGAGCACGACAATGGACAAGAGAGAGATGAGACTGTGCGTAACTTTCTGTAGCCTATCTCCAACAAACAAAGTGTACTAATTTTAGCTAACTTGTTTGTGAACTTACTCGACAGTACATTTCAAGCGAGAAGCCACAGAGGATCGAAGAAGTGTTACATCACAAATAGAAGATCGTGAACGCATCGCTTTGGAAGGATGACGTCTAAGTGTAAAGTGGAGGATTGAAGCGAATAAGAACCGTCGAAAGAACGTAGTTTGTGTCTATAAAGAAGCCAAGCGTAACAAGAACTGAACTCTACCAATAACGTTCGACCTCGCTAAACTGAAAGGCAACGCGATGGCGGCTAGTTATCAGGACATCGAACAATCGTGGTACGCGGAACACGCCGAGCCTCAACAACCGATACCAACCGTCTTACACAACATGACACAAAGACGTTTCCTCGAAATGGAAGGAGCGCACGATTCAAGGTACATTCACCCGAGTGATCGTCCGTACGGAAACGCGAACGATGTGCGCTCACACCAAACGACCCAGGATTGTTCCTACCATCCGGCAGACGTCCCATCGAATTCCCAGTGGTTAGATCAATATTACGACGCGTTGTATGGCAACAGTGCAAACGAACCACAATACCAGCAGCAACAGTATCAGGAACAACACGAGGTATCTCAGACGCATGCTTTTCAAACGTTCGGATACCAACACGCACCGCATCCAGGACGAGGTCGCCCTTATTATAGAGGCTACAACGAGGGAAGACGATACCCGCGTGGATACAACCCTCTCCATTGTTCTGAGCGCAGACCACCTAATATCCAGTGACATTACAACGGAGGAGTTGGTGCAATGCCACTTGGACGGGAGACCCATGGAGACCGTCAACAAGCCACGCGAGGTAGAGCGTACAGCTACAACGCGGGTGATAATCGCCCGTCGACGGCGAGAAGTGTCGGTCAAAAACGTACACTGAGTGAGACGAACCAACATGACGAGGATACAAGAACAAACTGTGAACCGCCATCTACAAACAACAGCAGCGCACATCAAAACACAAACGACGTCGACGTATCTCAACCCGCGTGTAAAAGAAAATGGCAACGTTTATCGTCGTACAACAAGCCAGATTCGTCCGAGTCTTCTTCGTCCAACGACGAGCCCGACGATAACGATCGACAGCAAATTAACGCGGACGTTGGAAGCAACGTCGAGACGAGCGTTCACGATGTCGGACGAGCAAGCGAGGCAGAGACTAGCGCTCACGATACCGGACGCACAAGCGACACCGACTCGAGTAGCAGCAGTAGCAACAGTAGTATCTCAGGCAGCGACTCTGTAGAAACAACCCAGTGTCACGAAAACGCTAACGGCTCACACGCCGCGAGAAAAAGCGACGTAGAATGTAAAGTCTCGTCGAAAGTTCGCGGGCGACTCCGCAAGTCTGCGCTCAACTCCAGAGAGAAGCGTTCCGCTTCACCCGCCGGCGACTCGGACATCGAACACGACGGTCGACGGCGCAATCGCTCCAGGTCATCGTCACGTAAGAGCCGAGGGGAACGTTCTTCTCCCGACCGCCGTCGCAGCTCTAAATCGTCTCGTGAGCATTCAGGAGAACGTACACTATCGTCGTCGGACACAAACTCAGATACCGAGCTGACTCCGAACGTATCGTCGGGCAGACGCACCCAGGCTTATCTAAAACCGATGGCGGTTCCCGTCGAGCGGAGACGCTCACCTTCACCGCTCCTAGTTGAGATCGAGCAACAGACCTCGGCCACGAGTCCTTCGGTCGGCATTTACGACAACAAATCGGCTACAGTCTTAGTCTCGGATCACCGGGACGAGCGCGGTTATGACAAAAAACCACCTCAGCAGCAACGAGACGTTTTTACGTCCGCTCGGACGCAACGGTCACGAGAGCAGGTCGGAGACGTCTTAACGCCGCCGCTACGACCGATCGCCACGCCACATCCACCTCTGCAACAACCCGTACACAACCTCTTAACTTCGTCCGCGACGCCACAACAACAGATCGCAGCAGCGCCAGATCAGGGAGAAAATCGACCTCAGGAGCACATCGGACACAACTCCTCTGTGACACTACGACAGATCGGCGAGTCGGATCACGCCAACCGGAACGAGTCTAGCTACGATGAAAATCAGCCTGAGCAATATGCTCGAGACGTCTTAGCTACCCCTCCTGCGATGCGGCGACGGGTCACGAATCACGTCACCTGGGCCGACGAGCACAAAAGTAACGGCGATAACAAAACTCGCGCTGAAAACGTCGTAACTTCCTCTGCCACGCAGCAAATTTTTGTCGTTTCCGAACGCTACGATAAGCACAGTAACGGAGAAGCTGTGGATCAGCTTGAATACGTGTTAGTTCCCACTGACTTTTCCACTGACATACAGCAAATCATCGCTTCGGTAAACGATTTAAGTGGTAATCTCGGTAACAATCAGCAGCAGCAACAACAAACGTTTGGAGCGGAGGACGTAGTATTTCAGAGCATGCGAGAGAACGAGATATACGAACTTGAACCAAGAGACACGGTCATAGCGCCCTCCGAAGAACAACAACTCTCAAACGTCTCGTCGACAAAAACCGCGGTGCGAAAGAACGAGGAGAAGAAGACAAAAACCGCGGTACGAAAGAACGAGAAGAAGCCAAAACCTGCGGTACAAAAGACTGAGAAGAAGCCAAAACCTGTGGTACAAAAGACTGAGAAGAAGCCAAAACGTGTGGTACAAAAGACTGAGAAGAAACCAAAACCTGTGGTACCAAAGACTGAGAAGAAGCCAAAACGTGTGGTACAAAAGACTGAGAAGAAGCCAAAACCCGTGGTACAAAAGACTGAGAAGAAGCCCCCGCGCGCAAGAACGAACGCGACCGGAACACGTTCTCGGAAAGCAGCAACAAGAACGAAAAAAACCCTCGACGAACACGAGGAGAAAGAGATGAACGCAACACTAGATTATATGGTAGCACGTAGCACGCAAGAGACTGCTGTTAACAAAGTGTGCTCTTCGGCCTTAGCGCAAGCCAACCCGCACAATCTTACGAGTGACCTCCAAAGCCAAGCGGAACTTTGTGCGTGCTCTTCACCAACGTGCACCACGTATACGAACTGTCCATTCAAGACCGCAGCCGCCGTTGCGACTTTGACGGATCATCGTACCGACGACCGCCCGGAGAGGCTAATACAGGACACTATGGAATCCTTTCACCTGATGTACAATCCAACAACGTACGTATACGATCAAGTCAAGCATTACGCGTTAGACTGTTCGAGTGTGTTTACACGTTTCTTTTCGTCTCCATTGTAGATCAACGTACAGAGAAGAAGAGTATACGATCGGTACCGATCGTCGAGCTCGAGAGCACAGTCAACCTGGATCGCTAGACGATCTCGTGCAAGCGGACAGAGGTTCACACGACGCAGACTCTACGACGTCGTCTCGAGCGTACAGAGAAGTTACAACGGACGACGCTGGTGCTGCAACTTTACCTCAAGCGGACAGAGGTTCGCACGGCGCTACAACGTCGGCGGACGACGCTGGTGCTACAACGTTACCGCAAGCGGACAGAGGTTCGCACGACGCCGAAGCTACGACGTCGTCTCGAGCGGAAGGAGCAGACGCTGCGACGACTTCACCACGCGTGACTCACCGACGTCAATCGGGATCCTCGAGTGCCACGCTAGATAACACGATGTGCCTCTTGACCAAATGTGACATATGCTTTGTGGGTTTCAACAGTTTCGTGATATGTAACGATTATTACATTAGTTTCAATCAACCGATGCAATGTGCATGCGGATGTGTAGTATGCACCCAATGTTACACTCAGTCGATCGATGTGAGGTGTCACCAGCACGGAACAAAACTGAAAACGGGACTGGTGAACATTACAGCCAACATCTTAAGTCACACTCGTCACGTCTACACGGACAACAAATGGGACGCTATCCTTGACTCGAACCCCCCTTACAAAGCACCCACGGAACAAAACCGTCTCGTTCAACAGATGATAAGATGTCGGCCGAACCAGGACGTATTGCGCCAAGGTAAGACGTAACGTTTCGTGTTTATCATCGCTAGTCTGCCTGAACGGGAAAGAGCTGGGAGAAGGAGGTTTTCTAATGTTCTCTGCGCTTTCTCGTTTCAGTGTATGCAATGTTGCTCGACGCAAAGGACGACATCGCCTTCAAATATTTGAGCAGATCGCCAATGAAGGACACGGACGCCTATAGATACGTGGCCATGTCTCACACTGTGAATTTCTGGAATCACATCGTCGTGGGTACTCGGTTGCCTAACACCGCAGATACGCTTGCACCGGCCACCCATCTGTGTAATTTGTACGACGTATCCATGGGCATGTACACGTTCCATTGGTCGTGTTTCGTGTTCACCACACAGGTCGTGCTCGCCATGTGGTGCGTAAACACGAGCACGAGGGCCGTTGTTCCCATCACGGCCGCAGAGCTCGCGCATATCACAGACGCGTCCGAGTTTAACTTGATGGTATATTTTCTACGACGGTGGATCGAAGCGCATTACGACCGCAGCGTGACCGTTGTCTTAGACAGCAGCCCCCGCGAGATGTTCTCGTTCAAAGATGTGATAACGTGGATCGCTGCAAAGTGCGGTATGAATACAACGCTGCCCACACTCGCGTTTAGTACACGCGAGGTGAATCGCGTTCCGCTTTGTCCGGCGGATACTATGTTTACGTATCCTAGATCCACGGAACAAAACAGTGTTTACGTTGATATAGAAAACGAGTTCAACACCAGACACTGTCCGGATATGTACGCGTTTATGCAAAACATGCGCTAAAGTGATATGCGAGACACCCGGTCGATTTTGGCTCCTGTAAGACACAGAGTCACCTCCGGTTGATTTTGTTGAGCCATATTAAAACCGAACGTTTATGTACGGAAGACTTTGTCCTTTTAACATGTTTTTTATACGCTTTGTTTTTTTTTTTTTTGGTCTCACACTGTGTATTTCATACCCTTACACAAAGACCGTACCTTTTTAACATATATTTTATACACTGCGTTTGTCCTACACTGTACGTTTTACACGATGTAGCCATAGAGGACTGTACGTTCGTATCGTTTTCCTGTACTGAACTATTTAAAAAAAAATAAAAACAATCAATAATAGACTCTATCTTTTTAACATGTTTTTATACACTTTTCGAGTTTTGCCTCACATTATGTACTTTGTATACGTTTCCATTCCATGCAGACAGTTCCTTTTAACATGTATTTTTTAGACATTACGTAACCATAGAGTGTTGTACGTACGTATCAACATTTTCCCATACTGTGAACGTGTTATTGTGCTGACGTGACCATCTGTACGTTTTGTACTAGATCGGATGTGTTTTGTACGATAAATTTTCTATTGCACTGTTTGCCATTTACTGTATAGAGTTGTTACTACTCAGGTGTTATACGTAAGCCTTGTTAATCAACTTGTATCTGTAACACATTCTACATTAAACAATAAAGGTCTTTTTTATAACATATAAGAGGAAAAAAAAGTTTGTTCTTTCACTTTCTCGGATCAGAATCGGTTTCAGCCGTTGACGCGGAGAGCATCAGAACATAACCTAGAGACGACGTAATTTTGCCATGCGCTGCTACCAGAACCCAATAAAAGTACCTTCCCTGATTCAAACCCGGAACGACTGGAAAGCAGCAGCACGTTCTCTGTTTTTCAGCGTATGTGTGACATCGTACTAACGATACAAATACACACTGGGTTTTATTATGGGTACAGGACGACATCATGGTTCAAGAAAACGATTTCTCGTACTGGTGGCTAACAAACAACGACGACTGGATCAGAGTATCGTTGATCGCTGCACCGATCTTGATCGTGTTCGGTGTAGTCGCTACGGTTTCCTTCGTGTGCCGTAGAAAGCGGTCGTCGCAGATGATATACAACCCGTGCAGTTTACACGGGAACACGTCTCCTTATCGACCCGTCTACATGCCCACAACGTGTAAGCTCTCTGACGCTCACGCGCACGTTCGGTTCGTTCGAGCGCAGGATTCGGTGGTCGTGGACTCAGCGTCAGAGGAGCACGAAGACGCGATGTCGCCTGATCGAGAATCTTCACCCTGACGATGAACTGGAAAAAAGACCCGACAAGGCTAATCGTGTCAGCGTGGAGCGTCGTGGGGCTCAGTGTCAGAGGAGCACGAAGACGCGATGTCGCCTGATCGAGAATCTTCACCCTGACGATGAACTGGAAAAAAAGACCCGACAAGGCTAATCGTGTCAGCGTGGAGCGTCGTGGGGCTCAGCGTCAGAGGAGCACGAAGACGCGATGTCGCCTGATCGAGAATCTTCACCCTGACGATGAACTGGAAAAAAAACCCGACAAGGCTAACCGTGTCAACGTGGAGCGTCGTCGGCTAGCTATCGTGCCGCGATCGTCGTAACATCCTCGCTTCAGAAAAAAAAAACACATTTGTAAAACAACAATAAAAGTGTGAAACTGTTTTGTTGGTGTCGAGTATCGTTTTTTATTGTTACATTACACATAATCGATAAACGTTCTTCTACCTGTAGACAACACGTACGCTTGTCTGCACAGGTGATATGTACAACATACACCTAGTACACAGACAAACACGAGCATAATCATCGTAAGGTCAAAACTCCAGTAGCACAGTTGCATGTGGTTTACTGCACTGGTCGTCACATTTCTCATAGGCACAACCATCCTGTCGCACAGAACGCTTTCTCTACCGCTCGACGTTTGGCGATGCGTGCGCTGGTGCCAAAACCTAGAATGTGGACAGAAAGATTATCCGTGAGTAACACGTCGATTCGCAAGTTAACGAAGCACAGTGCACATACATACCGTGAAGGATGAGCGTGTCTGCATACGTATCGAACGTCTCCAGCACGATGTTACATTTACATACAAATCGGTCGTCGTCGAAAGCCTCGACGATGTAAGTGGGGATTGCGTAGCCCTCCTTTTGACACAGTTCCTGAGACAGACACACACAAAACACACGATATGGAATACAAGACAATAAATAGATGTTACGAACAAAAACCGACATCCAACAAACACCTAACGTACCTGCAAAGCGTTGCTGTAGTTTTCATAGAACGTGTCACTAGCCGTTCCGCTCGATCCGTTCGGTTGAGAAGTGGTCGATGACACAACAGCGTCTGAGGCGTCTTCGGACGATCTAGCCGTTACATTAGGCGGAGGAGCGCTCTCGATAGGAACGCTCGAAGCGCTTTTCGCATCGAACTCGTCCAACGTAATCAACATGGACTTTGCAACCTTCACTTTCGCCGAACGTTTACGCGTGTCTGTCTCCTTACAAACCAGCGTTTCGTTTTCGTCTATCCTAACACGCACACTAAAGGCGTGCGACGGCTCGTGACTCGCTCCCGTCGTCGTGACCATGTACGTTATCACGTACTTGTTACGATCGCAACGCTGTTGCAGCTCGCTTATAGGATCCATAGTGAATCGAGAACACTAGACTCGATTACAACTTACGTTAGGCACAAGCCGATACGTGTATACATATTTATATTCGGTGGACCGGAAATACAACACTAAAGCACACGTACTTGGTTTATAACATAAACGCGTGGGTCAAGCCACTGCAACCGTGCCGTACGACACATCGTTTATTTTGGACATTGCGATTAAACCTACGTGCCACGTTTTCGTGTGTTAAACCTGTCTACAAAAATGCATTCTCTCGCCTTTCGTATCTGTTACGTCTTTGAGTATTAGTCGCGTTCGTGTATCGTGTCCTGCAACCCCTATCTCTTTACTACATTTGAGACAGCGATGGTTTGTTTTCTCTGATGGGTGTTTCTATGTCTTTTACCGTTACCATGAATGTAATAAAGACGAGACTCAAACATGACATGTGGTATTCGTATTTATTGGTTTTATACATGTATATATATATATCACAGATGTTACACTCAATGCATGTCGAATCGAACAAGGTTGTTGTTGTTGGTGTTTTTTTTTTTTGAAAACCGTAACCGACAGACTCACGGTGCTCCCTTTACATACTCAGTTCCTGGAAATAGTCGGACAGGTCTCGCGTCTCGGATGCGTCGTAAGTATTTGTGCACAACAGGTGCGTTTCAATCGCTCCCCACGGAACCGATTCTCCTAGGATGCCAAACACACACGTTCGAAACACACGCAGTCGCTCGTATTCGTCGAGGGCGATGTGGCTTTTGAGCGCCTCCAGAACACCTTCGGCTAAGGACTTGTTAGGCTCGTGCGTGTAACGACAAGAATTGTAACACCCGATCCATTCTTCGATAGATTTGTGCGCCTTGTTTCGCTCGAAGATGCAAGCCAAGCCGTCCACGATGGATTCTATGACAGCGACGTCGGTCATTTTCTTCCCTTCGAAATGCTCTGGATGGTGACTGTTGTTGTTGTAATGATGCGCGAACCCGACCGCGCCTATCGCGCTCAGGACGCTTTTCATGTCCTCCTTCTCGTGAGCGTCTCCGACATGCGCGTCGCCCCTCTCCGCAGCCTCTTTCTCCATAAACACGGCCATCAGACCGGAATACGCGGACGCTTCGACCGTACTGGTTTTACTCGAGTCGTGGCACGCTATGTTTCTTACGTAGTAGCGATCGCACAAGAGATCCAAGGGACGTCTGTTTGACTCGGGGTTAGCTTTAAACTTTTCCCACGTGAACTCCTCGAGCGCTCTCGCTACGATTGCGCCGATCATCGTTACGAACAGACTGTGAGATAGGAAAGCCTTGTGATGTTCTCGTAACGGTAGGTACTCTGCCAAAGTGCGTTCGCATTCTTCGTTCCAGCCCGGGTCGTTCTTCTTGGTGCGTTGTGCAAGAGAGCACAATAGCTGCGTGAGTCGATACGTGCCGTACTGTGTATCCGGCACGTATATGCGTCGCTGTCCGTACAAGGCACGTAACGCCTTGGCTCGTTCGAGCAGCCTCTTTCCGTTGTACTTATATCTGTTCCGCTCAGGTATTATGTCCCCGTGCAACGGTTTCTTGTCACGCGCCGAGGTAGTTTTCTTTTTAGGCGTCGCTCGCACCGAAGCCATTCTTTTTTAAGTTTTTTTCGCGTATCGTTGGAGACCAAAACGGACCGTAGCGCAAAGTTTTGTAAAATCCCGTATCGTAGTAGTACGCACCTTTAATAGTGTTGTTCGTATAGGAGTTACACGTTACCCATGTTGTTTTTATTGTACGCGCCAAGGGTGATTAAAAAAAAAAAGACTGTTGTAATCGTAGGCGCGTACCACGCTCCTAGTTAACTTGGCGTATACGTTACCTTTTTTTTTTTCCTCCCCATGTAGTCACCACTTCGAACATAGAATAGAACTAGGAGCGATATCGGTGATATTATCACCGACGCGACTATAGCGATTATCGCTAAGACGTTACTTTCACGTAAACACGATTCTCGTTCCTCGAGTAAGACGGCGTGTCGTAGGCTACACTCGTGCGTCGTTCGCGCATCGTATTCTGCGACGAGCCGTTTTAAATCGAACACGTCTCGTAGTAAAGTTTCACCTTTCGTCCACAATAGAGATACGTCGGACGTCGCTTCGTCAAAGGTTCGTACGCTACGAGTGTCTACGTCGGCTGCGAAATAGGGCACCGTAACACGTTGCGGCGAGGGTGCTGACAAGAAGTCGCGCGTACCGGTCGTCACGCTTGGTACGACGCGTGTGCTGTATTCGTTCGTGCTCGAATCGTAACACACGGGCCCGAAACAGGCCGTGTCGCATGTCACGGGACACAGCGCGCTGAGCGCACGACCCTCTGTCACGTTACACGCGTCCCGCGTTACAACGTCCTTCTCCAACGCTCCGCATAGGCCGCGAGAGTCGCACTGTGGCACCTTGTAGTCCGTCACGGAATCCGTCACCATCTCACGGTTCAACCAACACACTCTCCCCTCGCGGGCGACGTCGAGAAACGCCATGTACCATCTTGACAAGAGTACGGGCTCCCAACGTTGTCGAACGGCCAGAAGCGACGACGACGACGACGAACCGACGACTACTACTACTACGTGTCTCGGCGTATCCGTGTGATTCGCGAGTTTGAACCCGGGTTCGCAACCTGTCATGTCCATTCGTAACACGCCGTGCGTACACAATCGAACACGTTGTTCGACCGCGCGTAACTCGTGTATAACGTTCGTCCTCGCGTTTGTCCAAGACCGTTCGTTTTGCCTCCACTCGTCTAGGACTCCGTTCAGTTCAGTCAAGCTCGACCAAGAGCGAGTTTGCGCTCTGTCCTTCTTCGTCTCGTACAACGCTGCGTCGAGTGCGCTCCTGTGCGTTTTCAACACGTCGATCGTTTGGACGCTCGAGCTCCTTTCTGCGCCTAACGAACGGAACGAGTCGGATTCCGGGAACCCCAGAGTTTGTTTGCGTGCGATCGCCGCGAAGTCTTCCAGTGTCGTCCGTAGTGACTCCACTGTTTTTTCGTACTCTCGAAACGTCGCGATCGAGCGGTCGTACGCTTGACGGTTCGCGTCGGCCTCACATACCAACTCGCAGGTTTTAGCGAAGCGATCGAAGCCTTTGCAAGCGTACGTTACACATTTGACGGGCCGGTCGATCGTAGACGTTGTCCATCCGTCGCCCAAGTCAAACTTATATTCTACGTGTAGCGGCGAAGCTTCGTTCGTCAAGGTTTTCCATCCGCCCGCTTTCAATATCACTCGACGCTCCCGTCCCGTCACAGCACCTCCGATAGCTTGGTGTGATGAGAACGCGCTATCCGAGGACGTCGTAGCGTTCGCCGCTACCCTCCGCATACGTGCGCATATCCACACCACGAACGCGATTTGACAGAACGCGCAAGACCCGATCATTTTATTTTACGATACAGTAGTACGCGACCGCGACATTTCAACGTTACGACGGTACAAACGCCCACGAGCAAGCACACGTTGATTAGTAGACCTAGAACGATTGCGGTCAAACACATGCCGCGAGTATACCCTCTCTCGCCTCGCATTTGCACGCGCCTGCTGTTAAACGCGCCGACGTCTCCCGCGCGTCTCAGCTCCAGTTCCCTGAGCAGATGTTCGATTTCGCGTACGCGTCCGTCGACGTCCGAGACGCAATCCGATCCCGTGCGTGTGAGCTCCCACGTATGCGAGCCGTGCGAAGTCGACGCGTCGTTGCAAAAAATCGTTAACGCGCGATCTAAAACCTGGATCGCTCGTCTCGTCACATCCTCCGTAGTACGTGCACTCCGAGACGGCTCGAGAGCGTATCGTCCTTCGAACGAAAACTCCGCGACCGATCCGCACGACCCGAACGAGAACGGCACGCTGCCGCAGGGTAGCGCCGCCGGAACGATCCCGTACTCCACCGACACGAACAGTTTGATCTCGACGCCCTCGGTCGTCGCGACCGCTTCTACGCTCGCAGCTTTTCCGAGTCCGCCGGTGGGCCAAGAGTCGTCGTCGACGTATTTTCGGAGTCCGGTACACGTTCCGCAGTTCGCGATACACTGCGCGAGTTCGGACGCTAACTGCGACGTGTAGGCCGTCGGTCGGTCTGTATCGTCCGTTCGCTCGACGCCGTTCGCGTCGTGCTCCTCCGTTCGAGCGTCTGACAACGTCCCCTTTAGCCACACGTTCGCAGCGATAACTTCCTCCGATAACAGCACCGCGGAGCTCACGTTAGTTTTAGGCACCAACGTAGTGATCACGGTGACGTGCTTTGCGCGAGACGCGTATTGCACGCACGTCTCGTTCGCTTGCGCTTTGTTTAATCGGGGATGTTGCGGGTCGTTCGATTCCAGCCGGATATCGTCGCGTGAACGAAAACCCGACGGCTTCGCCCGTACCGTCTCGCGGTGGTTGTTGGTCGCCGAGCGCAACACGCAAATCTGCTCCAACGTTCTGTTCACGAAGAGCCTCGCGTCGTCGTCGCTCTCCAGGAGGACGGTGCGCGTGTCTGGCGGGATCGAGTCTACGATCGCGACCGTGTCTATGATTTCCTCGCGTTCCGTTCGCAAAGGCGCTCCCACGTTTATGGCCGAGGCCAATCCGACGCGTAAGTTCTCCAGGCCAGGAACCACGGCGAAACTTTTCGCGCGCGGCGTGTCGTACGTCGTCCTCTGAAGAAACATTCCCGCTTCCAGTTTGTATATCCCGTCCACGAGAGCCTGCGAGTATCCGTCTTGCTCGAACGTCGCGTTTCTCACGTATGGCCGAGGCCAATCCACGCGTAAGTTCTCCAGGCCAGGAACCACGGCGAAACTTTTCGCGCGCGGCGTGTCGTACGTCGTCCTCTGAAGAAACATTCCCGCTTCCAGTTTGTATATCCCGTCCACGAGAGCCTGCGAGTATCCGTCTTGCTCGAACGTCGCGTTTCTCACGTAGCGATAGTGAAGCGTTCTCACTCGATCGGTGGCCGTCTTGACGACGTTGGCTATTTCTATCAGCGTAGGGGGTCCGGTTCGTTCGCCCACGGTGTAGTCCACGTATCCCAGCGAATATCCGACGACTCCCCATTTTGCCATATCGTATACGATATCGTTCAATTCCTCCCTCGTGTACGCGACGACCGAGTCTCGTCGTTGTGACCACGCGTGTCTGTTTACGCGCGTCGGTCGCCGCGAACAAGCGTGCGCGATCGCGTAGCCCGCCGACGGTAGGGACACGATTATGCCGGCGTGATTGTTCGACCTCTTGTGTAACTCTTCGTACAGCATCAGTCCGAACGGAACGCGTACGGCAACGTCGACGATTTCGTACCGATCGGCGACGAGATAACGCCCGCCTCGCCATATACCTAAGTTCTTGTTACGACACGAACCTTTCACGCTTCGAGTTACCATATCCAAGTCCAGGTACGCGCCGTGTTTCGCTACCAGCTGACCGACTTCGTTTAGCACGCGCTCAGCTCGCTCTCGAGACAGAGGCGACGACGAGGACGCGTTCGACTCGCTACCGGCGGGACCTAGATCGGCCACGACGACGCTCAGCGAGGACCCGGAGAAGCCAGGAACGAACTCTATCCGATCGCCGTACGTT
>JBBPBX010004994.1:40153-52634 GCA_038048925.1 Garcialebias charrua
TATATATATATAAAGTAGCTTGGATCCTTTTTTAAGGGTTTAAATTATTGTCAATGTATGTAGTTTATGTAGCCTTGCTGCTGTAAGTTTACATTTTAATTCAAACGAACTAATTAGTGATTTCATGCCTATTATGACTCCACAAGGCTGGATCTTAAGCTCCACATCAGGTCACAGCAGCAACACGAAACAGATCAGCAGCAACATGAAACAGATCAGCAGCAACATGAAAAAGATCAGCAGCAACATGATGTGATATTTCACAGTGATTATTCTGGTTAGATATCCATGAGTCTAACAGCCTCAGGGTAGAAGCTGTTCCTCAGTCTAGTGGTTCTACACTTAATGCTCCAAATGGCTAAAATTTGGGTAGTGCTATAACCTCCTTCCTGAGGGGAGTGGGGCAAAAAGTGTGTGTTCTGGGTGAGTGGGGTCCTTCATGATGCAGGTGGCTCTTTTTCTGCATCTGGAGGTGTAAATGTCTGTGATGGTGGGGAGACTGACTCCAACATCTTCTGTGCAGCCTTCACCACTCTCTGCAGAGCTTTTCTTTCTGCAGCTGTGCAGCCTCCATGCCACACGTTGATGCTGGAGCACAGGATGCTCTCCACTGCACACCTGTAGAAGGAGGTGAGAACTGGGCTGCTCAGACCAGCTCGTCTCAGCCGTCTGAGGAAGTAGAGTCTCTGATGACCTTTCTTGATCAGGCTGGTGGTGTTGTTGCTCCAGCTGAGGTTATCATTCATGTGTACACCCAAGTATTTGTAGCTGGAGACCACTTCCACCACTGATCATCTTATGTTCAGGGGATGTGTGTATTTGTTCCTTCTGAAGTCCACAACCATCTCCTTCATCATCCTGCACCAGCTCTCCAGATGTTCCACCTCCTGTCTCTAGCTTGACTTATAATTGTTTGTGATGCATCCCACCACAGCTCTATCATCTGCAAACTTTACAGTGTGACAGCCTGGATGGGTAGCTGCACAGTCATGTGTGAGCAGAGTAAACAGGAGAGGGCTCAGCACACATCCCTGAAGGGAACTTTTATTTTAGCCTTTATTTGATGATGAATGATAAAATATATTACAGGTACAAGATTAGTATATCACATCTCTCCAGTTTTAGCTTCTCTCCACTGGCTCCCTGTCAAATCCAGAATTGAATTAAAAATCTTACTTCTAACCTACAAAGCTCTCAACAACCTAGCTCCATCTTATATTACAGATCTTATTGTTCCATATTTTCCTAACAGAGCACTTCACTCTCAGACTGCAGGTTTACTTGTGGAACCGTTTCCAATGGGAGGAAGATCTTTCAGTTCTCAGGCTCCTCTCTTGTGGAACCAACTTCCAGTTTCTGTCCATGAGGCTGACACATTGTCCAGTTTGAAGACTGGGATTAACACTTTACTTTTTCATAAATCCTATAGTTAGGGTTGTCTTGTTCTGCTGCTATAGACTTAGACTACTAGAAGACAAACTGACCTAATTTCCTTAAATTAATTGTTAAAATTGAATAGTTTTCATTTGATACTATTTCTATCTTAACATGTGATTCTTGACCTGCCATTGTGTATCTGTTCCTCTCAAACCCAGCCGGTTGAAGCAGATGGCCACTTGTCCTGAGTCTGGTTCTGCTAAAGGTTTCTTTTTCATGAGGGAGTTTTTCCTTTCCACTGAGAGTTCTGAGAACTGATAGTTCTGTGATGGAGTTAAACTCAAAGCAGTCTGCTCCTCAAATCAATAACGTTAAATTATTATTTTTATGTATATGGATGTTTCTGTTCAGTGCCTGAGACGACGTCTGTTGTGGCTTGGTGCTTTATAATAAACTGAACTGAATTGAAGTGAATATTACATGTTACAAATAAATGTGTATCATAGGTAATGCTATGATCTCATGCAGGATTTTATTCATTATATTCTGTAAATAAGCAACATTTTTGTTCTTCCATAAAACACTTTTTTCACTGATTATTAAATGTTTTATGTTAATTTTAATTTATTATTTTTCATGTACAAACATTTGTCGTCCACATTATTTCTGTGTACTGAGTGACCCTGGTTTGTCTCCAAGACAGTTTATGAATAAATGAAGCCACAGTCCTCTCTGCTCCAACATGCTGCCAACTGAGTCAACACAATTCATGATCTGTTAAAATATGAAAATTGACTTGTTTTATAACATCACACTCTATTGAACTGTAAATATTTGACTAATAACAAGTAATAAAATCACAAGTAAAACATAATCATGGGTGTTTGTCTTCAAGCATGTGTGCTTATGTGGACAACTTTTTTTTTTAGTAAATCTTACCTCAGAAGAGACAAATCAATATTTATTTGTAAAACTGAGCTTTATTATTGGCTTCCACTAAAATTGGTGACAAATTATATTTTAATTTGTGTCTGCATGTTTCTTTCTTTCTTTGTCTTTACAATTAGCAACATCCCCTTTGAACCACAGCATGGATTTCAATGAACCATTAGAAAGTAATCACTGAACGTACGTCTACAACTAATCTTTGGCATCAACTCTATTCAAGATGGCCACCAGAGCTAGAAGTCACTTTCAAAAGCCAAAGGGTATAACTTGTTCAGTTTTAGGAATTAAAATATGGCCTGCGGGAACATCTAATTCACGAAGTACCACGTCATTGCACTTATAGGCCACTTCCTGCAAGCACCCAGAGGGAACACCAGAGGGAACCCCATGGCCCAAAGGCTCTCAGAACCGACAGGTGCTTTCACCTGTTCTGCAACAGGTGAGTAGTGGGTGACTTTCTCATCTGTATCAAGCTGCAGAATATCTGGACCTGTCTCATAGTGCACGGTCAAGGATGAGAGCACGACCTGCGTTCATGCAGACCAGACCATGAATAGGAAAGTCCCTGTCAAGCCGTCCACTAATAATAATAATAATAATGAATTTAATTTATAACGCACTTTTCATTAATGAAAATCCCAAAGTGCTCTCAAAGTGCAACTTGTGGTACCGGTGTACCCGGCTTCCGTTAACCCAGGGACTTGAACTGAGGTGCTATTCCTGCTGCTGTGACCGAGAATCTAATACATTGGCCCTCATTCATGAACCGTTCGTACGCACAGATTTGTTCTTAAACTGTGCGTACGAGTGATTTAGGATCATTTGCGGCATTCAAGAATGTTTTCGTATCCTACGATTTTTTTCAGATACGAACAAAATTTACGAGTGGTCCGGACCTGTCGTATATTTTAGGAGCGTCAGTCTGCTGTCATCCAGACGGAATTTCTCCACTAATAACTTCATATTTCGTTATTTAGAAAATATTTAGAGTTTAAAAAAGTCACGCACCACAATTGGTCTTGACAATAGGTTCTGTTTGAAGTCGAATTATATTTTTAAATGTAATAATGACTAACGGATTAAAGTATTTAAATTAAAATCAATTTGTTATCAATGCCGTTTTCTAACACTACAATATTAATATGAAGATCTCAAACTAAAACCAACTTAAATTATGAATTAATTTAAGTTTAATTTGTCTCGGTAACGCAGACTTCGGTAACGCAGACTTTAGGTTGACCTCCTCCTGTCACAGTCATAGCTGTCAGATAGCTCAATCAGTAAAGCGTTGCGTTGCAGTGCAGAACTTTATGGGTTCGAGTCCCACATGGGACAACGTTTTTTTTTTCTCCTTTTAATTCATTCCAGATTTAAAAAACACAAGAAAACTATTTACAATACAACAAGAAATGAAGCATAAAGTCTTTTTAATCTGGAATGAATAAATAATCTAAAGAAGGAAGGAAAAAAAATAGGCATACCTTGTGGGATTCGAACCCACAAAATCTTGATAACAGTGCAACGTTTTAACCAGTTAGCCACCAGTACACGTGTATATTTTAAGGTCCACATTTCTTATAAACAAACATTCTTTGGCATTAGTTGGTCATTTATTCCCATGAGTGACGCTGCTAATAAGGACAGATTTACTTTTCTCGATCAAGGAGAGCAGAACTTCAATCTCCGCACCGGTAGAGTTCTCCTTTTTTACTTTTCGCTGTCATTTTATGCACGAACACGTTTTGCCTCCGAGGCAGGAAACGTAGCCTTATATGGTGTTTTGAGGGGTGGGAATTATGTAAATGACCTCTCGCGTGCACGCGCAGCTGTTTAGAACAGGTGGGATTCATCATATTTACGCAACCCATTTACACACGTTTCCTCAGGATAGAAGACTTTGTTGAATCTGACGTGGCATGTTCGTACGAACGCTTCGTACGAACAAAAGTAGGAGAAATTTAGGATAAAAATACGAACATTTTCGTGAATGAGGGCCAATATCTCAATTTTATGTGGTAGTAGCAGAGAGTTTTTTACTTAACACATACTTCAGACAATAATTGACTGCGTGAGATCTGTTAACAATTTCGTCATTTTCCTAATGGACTCAACTCTGTTGGGAAAATATGTGAACCACTTGATGTGTACAACTTTTTGACTCCTGCAGTTAATCCAATTCAAAATGGCCACCACTGCTACTTGATATTAGAAAGCAGACAAATTGAAAAACTGTAAATTTTACATATTTTGAGCTAAAATTGGATGTGGAAGTAGCTGGAAGTCAGCCTCAACACAAAATGTGTTACACATTGTGCAACATCTTTGTTTCAAGATTTGATAATAACAAATGGAGTCAGCCCTGTTTGTCTTTTAACCAAACATCTTGGAACCATCCATCCATCCATCATCTTTACCCACTTCTTCCTTTTAGGGTTGCAGGGATCACTGGTGCCCATATCCATCCGTCATTCAACGCTTGCTCTTCTCAAGGGCGAACGTCTCCTCTCGGTCACCACTTTGCTTTTGCTTTGTCTTGTCTGTGAAACTGTCTGAGAACCTCTCTTCTGCAAAATCTTCTGAATCCTAACTATGGACTTCAATTTGGTTAGTTGAGACCCCGCCGTCTGGGTACTTAAGACGCGGATGCCCATCCTACGTCCTCCAAAATGCACTTCACCGAGCTTTCAGCATTGAAAAGGGCCAACTGTGTTGCACCTTGTTCCCTTCCTTCAGGGAACATGAGTTATGGTGCATAACTTTCAGTTCCCTTATCAGTCAGTCACTCGGTGCAACACTATTGCTATGGGAACGTAATTCATTCACGCCCTTGAAATGCTCAGTAAAATGCATGCTTGTGTGAACATCTGCCTTTATACATTAGGCATCTCTCGGCTGCTCTCTACTGTGTGTTAGAGAGGACAGCCTGAGTGACGTCACACGCAGTAACGTCCAAACTGTAATGTTTTGCAAACGTGTTCGTTGAGCTCCAGTTCGCAGCCGCACAGATGTCTGTAACTGGCACGTCACTGAACAGTGACCACGAGGTGGCCAAGCCCTGAGTAGAATGGGCACGTACCCCAGAGGGCACCTGTTGACCCTTGCTACTGTATGCTCTCTTAATGGCCTCAGTTACCCGGTGTGAGAGGCGTTGCTTTGACAGTGCCCTGCCAGTAGCAGGGGCTGCAAAACACACAAACAGCTGATTTGTTTTCCTCCACTCAGCTGTTTTCTCAATGTAAGCACTTAAGGCCCTAATAGCGCAGAGTGCCCACAGTTTCCTCTGTTCCTGAGTGAGGACAGGAGCAGGAGGAAATGAAGAGAGCTCAAAGTCCAAACTTCTAGGATTCAAAGTCAAGACCTTTGGGACGTATGCAGAGTTAGGCCTTAGGGTGACCTTTGACCCATCAGGGGCAAACTTTGTACACATTGGGTGCACAGACAGAGCATGGAGGTCACCCACACATTTCGCCGAGCACAGAGCCAGGAGTAAAGCGGTCTTATAAGATAACAAATCTATCTTAGTATCGCTTAAAGGTTCAAATGGGGGCTCACAGAGAGCACTCAGGACCAATTGAAGATCCCACTCAGGGGTCAAAGTCCTGCTGGGGGGTCTCTTCCTCAGTACGCCCTTCAAGAACCTTATCATGAGAGGGTGTGCGCCGGGCATCTTGCCTCCCCATCCCTCATGGCATGCAGAGATGGCTGACAGAAACACCTTAATTGTAGAGAAAGAGTGGCCTTTCTCCAACAAGTCCTGTAGAAAGGTAAGAAGCTGGACCAGGTCACAGGAATAAGGAACAATATTCCTTTCCATGCAACAAGCTTCAAAAACACACCATTTACGAGCATAGAGAGTTTGTGTTGAAGCAGCTCTTGCCCCTTGTATTGTGTTTACCACATTGCTGGGGAGGACTGAAGCCATCAGTTTGTTCCTTTCAGCAGCCAAGCTGCAGGTTGCCACAGTCCTGGGCGTGAGCGGAGAGGCTGTTCTTGCTGGTGATGCAGCAGGTCTCTGAAAAGGAGCAGATGCCCACGTTCCTGAAGTAAGCCCACCTCCAAGAGTCCTGGGCCCTGTGACCCCTTGGGGGCCTGTTATATTAGGGAGGGGCCCTTCCTGTAAAAGTGCCCCAACGCCACCCGGACCAGTCGTGATGGGGGACAGGAGCAATGCACCGTCCCTGTTGGACAAACGTGAGCCAGAATGTTTACTTTTTCTCCTCTTAGGGAGAGACACGGGGTGGAGAGGGTGCCTGCTTTGTATGCGAGCAGACCTCCTGACTCCAGTCCGTTCCATGACCGGGTCTGGTTCATGAGCCTCCGGCCCCACCATTACTCTGGGGCTTGGCAAAACCCCAGGAGATTGTGTTACCCCTGGTGAGGGGACGTCGTTTAAAGGCAGAGCTGACTCGGTACAACGAGCACTGTCACATGCTGCAGATGCACTGTTTGTGCATGGTCTGCTGTCTGTGTAAGACGGAAAGTTAGTTTCAGCGCAAGGGTGTAAACCTGCACTAAAAACATTTTTCTGCTCTTCATCTATAAGCCTGTCTGATGGCATTAAGTTCAAACCCTTTTGGGGATGAAGGGGATCCTGGTCCTGTCCCGGTGCAATCCTTGCTTTGTAACGTTTGTTTACAAAAACAGCAGCATCATTGTTGTTTCCTTTGTCAGAATGTGAGTCTGACCAAGCTCTGTGGGCCTTTGTTGTGGCCCTCCCACTACTTGTTGCTGACATCCGTTGAAAAACGACTGGTGGCCATAACAGAAAGTTGCCATGGTTACCAAGTTCTGTCGGCACGCCCTCCTAGCTTGCGGACATGCTGCAGACTTGATGAATTTGTGTATTGTTGGCCTTGTGGGTTCCAACAGGGTGGGGGTCAAGCGAAATGACCCCGTTCACCTGGCCCCGTGGGTGTCGGTGTACCTGTTTGCAGATGTCTCTAGGTCTGTCTGTTGTAGACAGCCTCAAGGCCTGCTGGGGCTTATTGTCTGAGCTAATACCCCATGAGCCGCTAGGGAGGGGGGGACCGCCCTCCTCCCTTTATAGCGATCAGTATCGGGGGGAGCCGTGTTGTTGATGTTGCTGTGTGTTTGTTTTTTTTTTGAGTCAAGAAACAGGGTGAAACCGTTCTTTGAGTTTTATTTGTGTTTTTGTGCAACAACATCTCTGACTTTATGTCACTCACAGCAGAACAACCATGTTTTGTGCGTATAACAAAGTCACCAGCTTTTTGTACGTTTTTACAAATAAAGTCTGGACATGCAAGGTTCAGGTCCCGTACCACGTGGGCGGGCGAGCCTGTAAAGTTAAGCAGAGGGCCCGCTTCATCAGGCACGCTTCTGTCTTGTGTCCCGACTTGCCGAGGAGGTCCTTTGTTGGACCGCCTGGCGGGGAACGAACCTGTTCCTACTCCAGGAATGACTGGCTTGTGGCGGGCCCGGCGGGGGTCTTTGCCGGTGCTCCCCCTCGTGCGCCGGCCTCTTTTGCGGCGGATTACGAGTGGTTGAGCGGTGCCGAGGCTGCACGGGCCTGTTCCCTGCTGACTCCCTGGGGGGGGCAAAAGCTCTCCTGGGCATGCCTTCCCGGAGGGCTTCAGCCTGTTTGCGCCTCTGTTCAAGCCTTGTCTGAATCCGGTCCAGAGCTTTTCCAAACAGTCCCGTCGGTTCTATTGAGTGGTGCAGAAAATGAATCCGCTGTCCCTCCGGGAGGTCTGTTAGGGTCATCCACAGATGGCGTTGTGCAATGACCACCTCGGCCATGCCTCTGCCCTGCGCGATGGCTGCTGTCCCCATCATTCGGAGCACAAAGTCTGTCGCCTGCGGGCTTCCTCCAGCACTTCGGTGGCAGCCTGCTTGTCTGTCGTCACCTGGAGCTCCTGCAGTTTTTCAGCCAGGTACGCTTGCATCATCGCGGACGCGTTCATCGCGCGCGCCGCGAGGCCCTGAGCCCTGTAGCATTTCTCGAGCTAAGTAGCTGAGGCTCGACAGGCCCTACCGGGCAGAGTCGGTTTTGTTCCAGAAGACCTGGGGGCCAAATGAGATGCCAGCGTGTCCTCCATTTGTGGCACGTTAGCTATTCCTGCTGTTTCCATCCCAGCCACGTCAAGGAACTGTGAGAGCGGGAGCAGCATAGGAGCCCTGGGCTCAGGCCAGGTGCGAGTCAGCTCTGTGAGGAAATCCGGGAAGATGGGCATCCTGTGCCTCGTTGTAGATTGCTGTTTTGCGTAGAAATAATTTCCTGCCAACCTCGTGACTTTTTGACGAGGTGGAGGTTCGGGCCACGGGATCTGCAGCGTGTCCGCCGCTCTCCGGCACAAATCGAACAGAGCAGGGATCGAAGTGTCAGTCTCCGGGAGTACAGGCGCCGGGGTGTGAGAGAGGTCCCCCTCCTCCCCGTCGCACTCGTTGTCAGCTTCGTCACCAGAAAATTCACCTGAGGCTGTTAGCGAGATCTCATCCGCGTTCATCATGCCTCGAGTGTCAAAGTCGGCTGTCGAGTCCCTGATGGGAGCCGCCACATCTGGGCTGTCACCCCATTCGACTCGGGTGCTGTCCTCCAGAGCCATGCTCTCGAGCTCCGGCGTGGGAGTGAGAGTCTCAGTGAGGTCTAAGTCTGTTGGCACCACGGTTGCGCCCATGGCTTTGGCCACAATGTCCACTCGGTGCCTCCGCACCGCCTCCAGCATCTGGCTGCAGTGCGGGCATGAGTCAGGTGCGTCCAGTGCCATCTTCACGTGCAGCATTTCCAGGCAGACAGGACAGGCCTCATGGGTAAGTCCGTCGCCGAGAGGTAAAAACCGCAGCCGCTGGGGCAGGCGCGCGAGGTCGGGCTCGCCGTCCTGCCAGCTTTTTTCACAAGTTTCTGCTTTCGCTTTCCTTTCACTGGAGCCATGTCCGAGAGAAGACAAGCAAGTCTTTCCAAAATTCTCTTTCGAGACGTCTCCTACGTCGCGTCACTTTTGCTGGCTAGCCTGCTACGACTTAGCAGGGTAGCGATGTGATGCAGTTAGCGTCGTCGAGGGAAGCAGTCTGCGGAGAGAAGAAAAGAAAACTTCGGGGTTAGGGGAAAAATGTGCCGGACTAGCTTTCGCTAGCCCAGCAGTGCGCAGGAAAAATTCTCTGTACGCTCTGCGTAGGGAGCGAGCTCACCTCTGGTCGAGCGATGAACAACAGAGAAGTCCCACGAAGAGAAGTTCAGGTTTAAGCGAGGTGAAGGGCAATAAGAGGAAGTAGGATGGGCGTCCGCATCTTAAGTACCCAGAGGGCGGGGTCTCTGGGGTGACGCTGACTCCCCCTGCCGCAAAGGCGTGAATGTATTCCTTCAGGTAATCGCGCGGGGGCGCAATTTCCCATAGCAATAGTGTTGCACCGAGTGACTGACTGATAAGGGAACTGTTATTTAAGAAGCAAATTGGACAAATTAAAGGGTAGCTGAAAGGCTCCTGAAAGCAGAACATGCTGAGTTGAACTTCCTGCTCTGCTCTGGCTATGATGAGGCAGCGCTCCTGAGAATGTGTTGTGTGATTTACACCCTGATAAGTTAGAGATGCTGCTCTGAACAGAAGTGAGCAGTGAGGCTTAGCAGATGACAATGGTTAGAAAAAACAAAACAGCTAAAGCAGTGTACGCTGTCAGTGCCAGACTTAAATTGTTCCATTTACAAAAATATGGGCAGAATTTGTTACTTTTATTGTAAAAATGAAGCATAGCAGATTAAGGAATCCAGGAAATCTGCATTTTGTCCGTTTGCTGGTCAGTCAGGAGGAAACTCCAGAAAAACAAACAAAACTTTTATACCCAAGTCCCAGATCATATTTTAACGTAAAATAACGTAATAACGTAATGTGTATTGCATTAGTTAGAAAATTAGAAAGTGTTAGTCATTTTGTACTGTATTAGTATTAGTTAGAAAACTAGAAAGAGTTAGTCATTTTGTACTGTATTAGTATTAGTTAGAAAATTAGAAAGAGTTAGTCATTTTGTACTGTTGGTTGAAGAATATTATTGTTTAACCTGATTGTTGGAAAAAGTTGGTTGAAGATTATTATTGTTTACATGGTTTGACTACTGTTGTTTAATCTGATTGTTGGAGATAAGGGGCAGATATAATAAGATTTATTCTTCTTTCTGCCACCTTTCATTTTTTTACATTTTGTACACTATCATTATGAGATTGCCTTGTATTGTTTCTTTTGTAAAAAAATGAACAAATTTAATAAACATAAACATATTTTATTAAATGCTACAACCTTTTGGATGGCTGCTTGAAAACAAATTCCCCTGCATAAATTGCAACTCTTTTATTAGGATCTGGGTGCAGAGGCCAAACTGAAAAGTTTAGTTTTCACTTTATTGTAAATGGTAAATGGACTGTATTTATATAGCACCTTTCCATCTTATCAAGACACTCAAAAATGCTTTAAACTACACTCTGTGCCCTCATTTACCCATTCATACAGCACTCTCGTCCTCGTGGCTCAATGGGACTAACCTGTTTAAATAAAGGTTGAATGAGCTCTACTAGATCTATACAAAGCTAATGGAACAAATAATTTATAGACTAGTGCGTTATCACATTCATACACTGATGGAACACACACTGGAGGGAATGAGGGGTTCAGTGTCTTGCCCAGGGACACTTTGGCCTGCTGGTGGATTCGAACCCCTGACTCTTGCATTAGAAGACGACTGCTCTAACCACTCACACAGTCACCCTGTGCTGTGTCATAGTGAGCTTGATTAAAAATCATTGAGGTGTAATGAACAGCCCAGAAATGCCCAGCTCGACACCTTTTGTTACTTATAAAGTAAAAAAAACTTGTTTATACTTTACACAACATTCCAACTTTTTTGGATTGGGGTTGGACATCTATTAATGCTAAAGTATTTTTTTGTTATAAACAAACCAAAAATTGGACTCTAATTAGAGTACGTTTTTTGTTTCGCTTTTATATCATTTCTTCCATGTACTTTTTCCATTTTATATGCTTTTTATACGATCGTCTAGTGTAATTGTCTGTACCTCGTCTGTGTTCTTTGATTAAAACAGGTCTTTCTTATAAACGAGTCCTCGTGGCTCCATGACACTAACCTGTATAAATGTTTAATGAATTTCATTGTATAAATTATTAAAGAAGTCTCCTATAAATAAAAGTAGCTGAATTGTTGACTGCGATAGGCATTTTAGAAATAACAGCTGGGATGTGCTGAGAAAACCTAGTGGTTGTAGGAGGCAGTTCAAAATGTCTTACCCCAGCAGTTTCCCAAGTCGGTGAGATAACCGACTGAAAACTGACGGGAACAGATTAGTAGCTTGGATCATTATTGCAGATAAGTGAGGCAGACTGTGCAACACGTCAGAAAACGTTGTTTCTGTGCTTTGTTTCGATCCGTGACGTTTAACAGGGGGAACTCAATCTAAAAGTTTTTTTTTTAGCTAATTTCGTGAAGTGTTATAGGCAAGTTATATTTCATGTATTTAAAAATCTGTAATGCTATACATTATAGTGCGTTACAAACTTCCTACAGTAATTGTACAGCGCTATACAATAATGTGACGTTTGACTGTGCTAGTAAACAAGTCTGAAAATGTAGAAGTCCTTGTTTCCCTACATTTCAGGAGCAGTAAGAGACAGTGAGTAACGCTGGCTGGTTTGAAATACGTCAGTAAATGAGCAGACGACACTCGATGTTGAAACTACAGTAACGCAGATCTGAGCGCAGCAGGAGAGGGTCACCTCAAGTTCACACAAGTTGTCAGATATGCGTTCCTGACAAAGTGACCCTCGTGCTGAAGATGATTCCCCCCACCCCCAAGTCACAGTTCATCCATTACTGGAACGCTGGTTTAACTAAAAGCAGATGTTAAGAGCTGCTGGTAAACAACCGTTTTCTAAAAAGAGCTATTAAACAGTGTATTTATAATCATATTGTGTAATAATATGGATATGTAAAGCTAGGAAATGCAGTTTATATTTTTTTTATGTAATGCTCAGTTTTGAAATATATTTCAACACACATGCACACAAAAACAACCTTGGTAATCTTCACCGTTCTTTTATTTGATAGATATAAAAACTGATTTGATGTTTTCAGTCTGAGAATGTGGAAAGCAGTAAAGAGTTGAGCGTCGCGCAGCTTTGACCGGTGGGTTTGG
>JBBPBX010004994.1:52675-67139 GCA_038048925.1 Garcialebias charrua
TTACAGGTAGTCCCCGATTTACGAGCGAGATCCGTCACAACGAGGCGCTCGTAAACCGGAAATCTCGTAATTTGGAACGGCCGCCATTTCGCTCGTAAATCCGGAAATCCGCTCGTAAATTGGAACGGTTTTCGCTAGCGCACCTAAAAACACTCTATTTTCATCTAAAAACTACTTTTGAGTGCATAAAAATGATCGGAAACGTGTGTTTATATGCTTAACTTGCTAACTGAAGTGAAAAAACACATGAAAACTCAGTATTTTTTTCGTTTTTTCCAAAAATGTGCAGCTCGTAAGTCTGGAACCTCGCAGATCAGAGCGCTCGTAAATCGGGGACTACCTGTACAAGGGCAAAAGCAAACAATGCCCCAGGGACCCATCCCTGCCTGATGCCCTCAATAAGTTTTATGCACGTTTTGATGATCCAAACAGACCAACTAGCACCAGACTCACCTCATCACCAGACGAGGAGCACCTCAAAGTGACCGCAGCAGAAGTGAGAGGCAGTCTCAGAAGGATCAACCCTCATAAAGCTACGGGTCCAGACAACATCCCAGGGAAAGTTCTGAAGGAATGTGCGGACCAGCTCTGTGAGGTGCTGGCTGACATCTTCACCACCTCACTTGCACTGGAGTCAGTTCCCACCTGCCTGAAGACCGCCACCATCATCCCAGTCCCAAAAAGCTCCACAGTGACTGGTCTGAATGACTATAGACCGGTGGCCCTCACCCCGATAGTCGCTAAATGTTTTGAGAAACTGGTCATGTCCCACATCAAGACAGCCGTCAACATCAACGAGGACCCTCATCAATATGCATATCGTGAGAACCGATCAACAGAGGACGCCATCTCCTCCGTGGTCCACACTGCTCTCACCCACCTGGATCAGAAGGACTCATACGTGCGTCTGCTCTTTGTGGACTTCACATCTGCCTTCAACACCATGATCCCCCAAACTCTGATAGACAAACTATCCACACTTGGACTAAGCCCCTCTATTTGTAACTGGGTCTTAGACTTCTTAACAGACAGACCACAGTCCGTGAAGATCCACAACTTCTCCTCCTCCACCATCACCCTCAGCACTGGCTCTCCTCAGGGATGTGTGCTGAGCCCTCTTCTGTTCACTCTGCTCACATATGATTGTACAGCCACACATCCAGGCTGTCATATTGTTAAGTTTGCAGATGATACAGCTGTGGTGGGATGCATCACAGATAATGATGAATCCAGCTACAGACAGGAGGTGGAACATCTGGAGAGCTGGTGCAAAGAGAACAACCTTCACATGAATGTGAAGAAGACAAAG
Organism: Garcialebias charrua; assembly: GCA_038048925.1. Taxonomy (NCBI): domain Eukaryota; kingdom Metazoa; phylum Chordata; class Actinopteri; order Cyprinodontiformes; family Rivulidae; genus Garcialebias; species Garcialebias charrua. The sequence continues at coordinate 53,985 of JBBPBX010004994.1, forward strand.
GAGATGATTGTGGACTTCAGAAGGAACAAACACACCCACACCCCACTGTATATAGGTGGATCTGCGGTGGAGGTGGTCTCCAGCTACAAATACCTGGGTGTACACTTGAATGATAACCTCAGCTGGAGCAACAACACCACCAGCCTGATCAAGAAAGGTCATCAGAGACTCTACTTCCTCAGACGGCTGAGACGAGCCGGTCTGAGAAGCCCAGTCCTCACCTCGTTCTACAGGTGTGCAGTGGAGAGCGTCCTGTGCTCCAGCATCAACGTGTGGCATGGAGGCTGCACAGTTGCAGAGAGAAAAGCTCTACAGAGTGGTGAAGGCTGCACAGAAGTCTGTGGGAGTCAGTCTCCCCACCATCACAGACATCTACACCTCCAGATGCAGAAAAAGAGCCACCTGCATCATGAAAGACCTCACTCACCCAGCACACTCACTCTTTGCACCACTCCCCTCGGGACGGAGGTTGAGGAGCATCAAATGTAGAACCACTAGACTGAGAAACAGCTTCTACCCTGAGGCTGTCAGACTCATGAATAAATAAATAATAAGAATAAACACTGCAAAATGTCACATCATACTGATACTGTACTGATCTGTTTCTTGTTGCTGCGTTCATCTGTGACCATCTGCTCATGTTCGTGCTGCTGTTTATAATGATGTTTTTCTACTACATTAGGGCTTAGTGTATTACTAGCTGATGTGATGTCTCTCTTAGTTAATCCTAGATGTTATTATTGTATTTCTCTTGCATTTGTTGTTGGATGTAACTGGGACCCTGTGTACATAATCTCGTTTTCAACACATGTACTACATGCGGTGCAAATGACAATAAATTCTCTCTGACTCTGACTCTGACACATGGGAACTATGTATTGGCTTCATCAGGTCGTGATCTACAACTTTCACTGGAGCGGTTTGCAGCAGAGTGTGATGCGGCCGGGATGAGGATCAGTTCCTCCAAATCCGAGGCCATGGTCTTGAGCCGGAAAAGGGTAGCATGCCCTCTCCGGGTCGGGGAGGAGGTCCTGCCCCAAGTGGAGGAGTTTAAGTATCTCGGGTCTTGTTCACGAATGAGGGAAAACTGGAGCGTGAGATCGATAGGCGGATAGGTGCAGCATCCGCAGTGAAGCGGGCGCTGTACCGGTCTGTCGTGGTGAAGAGAGAGCTGAGTCAAAAGGCAAAGCTCTCAATTTACCGATCGATCTACGTTCCCACCCTCATCTATGGTCATGAGCTTTGGGTTGTGACCGAAAGAACAAGATCTCGGATACAAGCGGCTGAAATGAGTTTTCTCCGCAGGGTGGCTGGACTCTCCCTTAGAGATAGGGTGAGAAGCTCAGTCATCCGGGAGGGACTCAGAGTAGAGCCGCTGCTTCTCCACATCGAGAGGAGCCAGTTGAGGTGGCTCGGGCATCTGGTTAGGATGCCTCCTGGACGCCTCCCTGGTGAGGTGTTCCGGGCATGTCCCACCGGGAGGAGACCCAGAGGAAGACCCAGGACACGCTGGAGGGACTATGTTTCTCGGCTGGCCTGGGAACGCCTTGGGATTCCCCCAGAGGAGCTGCTCCAAGTGGCTGGGGAGAGGGAAGTCTGGGCCTCCTTACTTAGGCTGCTACCCCTGCGACCCGACCCCGGATAAGCGGAAGACAATGGATGGATGGATGGATGGTTTAAGATTATTAAATTATCATTGAACTTAGATAAAACAAAACACATGATATTCAGTGGAAAAGGGGAAACTGTAGATTTTCCACTCATGATTGATGGTGTTGAGATTTGTCTTGTGAGTGAAAAGTTCTTGGGTGTTATTATTGACAATAAACTGACGTGGAAACCTCATATAAATTCTGTCAGGACAAAAATAGCTAAAGCAATTGCTGTATTATAGGGTAAGGAATCTGTTAAATGATAGAGCTCTATACTTGTTATACAATACAATTATTGTTCCACACATGATCTATTGTATTGATGTTTGGGGTAAAGCTTTTAAATTTAAATCATTCACGGAACCTGTTTTTGTACTACAAAAGAGAGTGGTAAGAATAATTACCAGAAAGCACTATTGTCACCCTTCAAGCACATTATTTCATAAATTGAAATTGTTGAAGTTCCATGACTTTGTGGATTACAATATCCTGTCAATTATGTATAGAGCTCATAAAAATGAACTACCAGTGAAAATACAAATGTTCTTTGTCAAACGTATAAGTTTTTATAATCTTAAAGGAACAGAGATTTTTGTAAAACCAAAATATAGAACAAGTTTGAGGGGTCGGTCAACCTCAATCAAAGGAATTGAACTTTGGAATAATTTGGAAACTGGTATTAAAAATGCTAAATCAATGACCATTTTAAAAAATATGATCAAAACAAATTTCTTGCAAAAATATAAATGATAACAATATTGTGTAATAGATGTCTTCTCTGTAATTCTCGTTCTTGGAACTACATGAGTTGTTTTCTTTTCTTCAATCTGTAACTTCTTAGATTAATTTTTTTCTTTTTGTTCCTTTTGTCTTGTTTGAATTATCTTTGTAATAGGGGGCAGAAAAAATAAGATTTATTCTTCTTTCTGCATCCCTTCATTTTACTTTTACACTGTATGGTCTCAAATATGAGATTTTTTTGTGTGTTTTTTTTGTGTGTGTTGTATTTAAAATGAATACATTTAATATAAATAAATAAATAAAAATAAATCAGCAACAAGATGTGATTTTTTAGTCTTTACCCTGGTTAGAGATTCATGAGTCTTAACAGCCTCAGCGTAGAAGCTGTTCCTCAATCTATTGGTTCTACACTTAATGCTCCTTAACCTCCTTCCTGTGGAGAGCGGGGCAAAAAGTGTGTTTGCTGGGTGAGTGGGGTCCTTCATGATGCAGGCGACCCTCTTCCTGCATCTAGAGGTGTAGATGTCTGATGGTCGGGAGGCTGACTCCAACAGCCTTCCGTGCAGCCTCCATGCGACACGTTGATGCTGGAGCACAGGATGCTCTCCACTGCACACCTGTAGAAGGAGGTGAGGACTGAGCTTCCCAGACCAGCTCACCTCAGCCACCTGAGGAAGTAGAGTCTCTAATGACCTTTCTTGTAAAGGCTGGTAGTGTTGTTGCCACAGCTGAGGTTGTCGTTCAGGTGCACATCCAAGTACTTATAGCTGGAGACACTTCCACCACAGATCCGCCTACATTTGGGGTTGGTTGGTGTAGGTGTGTTTGTTCTGTCTGAAGTCCACAACCATCTCCTTGGTCTTCATATTGATGTGAATGTTGTTCTTCCTGCGCCAGCTCCCTAGATGTTCCACCGCCTACCTGTAGCTGGACTCATCGTTGTTTGTGATGCATCCCACCACCGCTGTATCATCTGCAAACTTTACATTATGACAGCCTGAATGGGTAGGTGCACAATCATGTGTGAGCAGAGTGAACAGGAGAGGGCTCAGCACACAGCCCTGAGGAGAGCCAGTGCTGAGGGTTATGGTGGAGGAGAAGTTGTCGATCCTCACTGACTGGTCTGTTAAGAAGTCTAGAACCCAGTTGCAAATGGAGGGGCTTAGTCCTAGTGTGAGTAGTTTGTTCTTCAGGGTTTGGTGGTTTGGTGTTGAAGGCAGACGTGAAGTCCACAAAAAGCATAGAATGTAGGAGTTCTTCTGTTCCAGGTGGGTGAGAGCAGTGTGGACCACAGAGGAGATGGCATCCTCTGTTGATAGGTTCTTGCTGTATGCATACTAATGAGGGTCCTTGTTTATGTTGATGGTTGTTTTGATGTGGGTCATGACCAGTTGTTCAAAGCATTTACCGTTAGTGACTATTGGGATGAGGGCTACTGGCCGATAGTCATTTAGACCAGTCACTGTAGAGCTCTTTGGGACTGGGATGATTGTTGCAGTCTTCAGGCAGGTTGAAACGGTTGGCAGGGTGAGGGAGCAGTTAAAGAAGTTGGCCAGCACCTCACAGAGCTGATTGGCACAGTCTTTCAGCACCTTCTTCAGGATGTTGACTGTGCCAGTTGCTTTTTGAGTATTGATCCTCCTGAAAGTACTCCTTACTTCAGCTGAGGTCACGCTGAGAAACTATTCTTCCGGTGGTGAGGTGAGTCTGGTGCTGGTTGGTCTGTTCAGGTCTTCAAAGCATGCATAGAACTTGTTGAGGGCATAAGGCAGTGATGAGTCTAGGGCAGTGATTTCTAACCTGGAGGGCTCGACCCCCATGGGGGGTCAGTACTGTGCATCCAGCTTTCAATTGGCAGTGCAACTGCCTGAGAAGAGGCAGGGTGTTATCGTTCTGCTTGGTTAAGCTCACGTTTATTAAATATACAGTATAACATAGATGTACCGGTAAGCATGTAATAATAATAATAATAATACATTCAATTTATACCGCACTTTTCATTAATAAAAATCTCAAAGTGCATGTATGCAGTTGTAAATGTTTAAATGTGTAAAAACACACAGAGGAGGCATTTTTCTGACAACATAAGAACATTTTTCCTTAGTTTAGAACAGACATTGTTATTACTATTGGTGATGGTGAAAGTCAGGAATACTTTCAGGAACAAGCAGTTGACATCAGAAAGACTTTGAAAGAGCAGGTAGTGATGTGCACAGAGCTACAGAAGCATTTTTTGAGTGTTCCCTTTTAGATTCAAGATTCAAGAGCTTTTATTAACATTGCACCAGTTGTTACCAATACAGCGTGATTATGTATGCACAGTCAACCCGAGATGGAGAGTGTGTAAAGCTGCTGCTTATTCAGAACACATGACATGTTCTTCAGCGCGGCCTCTCTCATCCGTTTCGGGATGAAGGTCAAAGGTGTGAAAAAAGGAAAGTACCATGAGGGTCACAGCGTTGGTATTAAAAAAAATGTATCACATTTTGTCTGCCAAGACACCGCATGACACAGTAAAAACTATACCAATAAGCACATTTAGACAGTTACATGTTGCATGTTGAGACTGAGGCAGGGAGGATTCTGTCCATGAGACACCAGATAGCGACAGTCTGACCAGCCGGCCTCCGATAACGCTCATAGAAAAGTTCTCCGGGGGGGGGGGGTAGCAGACAAGACAAGAGCAGCTGTTTTGTCCACAGTAAAGCACATCTCAGGAGAAATTAGATATCCAGCCTTTTTCAAGGCTGTTTCCAAGGGAGTCAGATAAGAATTGACAAATATTTTCATTTCAGGCTCACTTTGTAATTTCTGTAGCCTTCAGTCTGTAAGGGCGACTCTGTTTCAAGTGATCCAATTCAGGACTTTTTCCACTGATCCAAGCTCTGACCTCAGTCCCAGTCCGAGGGTGATCTGTTCACCCTCTGGATAAGCTCGCAAACAGCTGATTTCTCGAGATCACCACGCAGACCAGACGTCGGGTGCTCCAGGCATTAAGTCCTCCTGAAGTCTCCCTCCTTTGCGATAGACCAGCTGCTCCACAAATGCCAAAAAGCAAAGCGTTGCCATCATAATCCAATATAAACCAGATTCTTCACCTCCACAGAGCACAGCACAGAGAGCGAGACGCACACCATCCACAGGAATCCATGGCGTATCCTCTTCGTCACTCTATGTGGGTGGACCGGCTCCCCTTTGCCGTTCCTTCTGTAATCTTGTTCGTAGAATCGAATGCCCAAACCTCCAATCCATCTTAATTTGCGTTCGAGGTGCTTAGCTGAGGAGCTGCAGGCAGCAGGGGGGGGAAGGACGGGAGAGGGAAGGACTAGCGACCGCCTTCGTTGAGAGCCAAGGTTGATTAATCACTAATGCCGGGTTCCCACCAAACACGTCCAAACGCTCCTGCCGCCCCCTTTTGGCCGCTTGTCACTGTTCACACTGAAGCCACTGAAGACGCGTCTGATGACGCGCACTGGGAGGAGGCAGAGGAGGGGGTCTGGCTCCTTTTCCGGTCGGGTTGTTCGTTTGATGCACACCGGGCAGATAAAATCAGCTGCACGTGAGCCTCGTTACTACTTGAGTGGGTTTTCTACGAGCCGAACTGCAGCTCCAAAAGCCTTTGTTGAGATTAAAACGTTTTTTTTATGTTTGGGGTGATCGTACGCTCGAGCGGACAGCAGCAACTGTAAAAATGCCAAGTTTCTTACCGGAGGCTGGTTTCTTCATGGAGGTTCGATGGGGTAAGTTTAAAAAGTCCAAAAAAAGTCCTGTTGTCGTTGCGTCATCACATAGCAGAGTCTCTCCCGATTGGTTGCTGCGACGCGTCGAGCAACCAAAGGTCAACTAGGCGAACTTTGGTGGCTCGACGCTGCTCGACGCTTCGGCTGCGTCACTTGCGCGGAAATGAAGTGCTGCGCGCTGCCGCTTCAAACACTCAAAACGGCCGCTTCACGATTCGACGCGCCTTGACGCGTCTCCACATAGACTTTCAATGTAAACCGTCCGCTTCCGCTGCCCGAAACGCGTTTGGTCGGTACCCGGCATAATGCTACGTTCACACCGAACATGTTTTGAGCGGCCAAAAAGCACGAAACGCCTCAAGGTGGACGCCCTCGACGCACTGGTGTTCAGACCGGAACGAGAAGCAGCAGTGGCGGTGGCGGCGTGGTGTGGGAGGAGTTTACAATTCAAAACTTACCCGATATCCCGACTTCCTCACTGACACTCCGCCAGGCTGGATGGAAACACACAGCAACTGTGAGTTTCTCCTCCATACTTGAACACAAATTTGCGGGTTGTTTCTGTGTCTCACAAACAATACGTCACACTTGCGCAACATCCGTCCCCTCGTTACCGCGTCACATAGCTGACTCTCCCTGATTGGTTGTCAAGACGCGTTGAGCGGAGAAAGTTCAGATTGTTCAAGTCGAGCGGCGGCGGCTGCCGTGGGCACCGCATGCACGGAAAACGCTCTGCCACCCCTTCCGCGCCGCTCAAAACGGACGTGATGCGACGCACGACCCCTAGAGGCGCGTCCACCATTGACTTTGCATGTACCGGTAAACCGGACGCTCCTGCAGCTCAAAACGCGTTCGGTGTGAACGTACCATAAGGCTGAAAATTTGCACGATATTGGAGAAACCTTCTGAAACCCACCTGCCTGAAAATTGTAGAGTTGATGTGTGACAGGGCTCATTCAGTGGATAAAATGAAAACTCTTCCACTCTCTAACACTGTCCGAGTCAGAACTTTGTTGTAATTTCTTTTTTATTTGTTGTCATTTCTTTATTATTTATTGTCATTTCTTTATTGTCATATTGTCAAGGACATAATAGATAAAACAGATGAAAATTGCAAAAATCAGCTTCATGATAGGGTCAGGAAGATATCTTGACAAAACTACATAATATTGACTGTTTTTAAGATTAAGATCTGTTGTTAGTTTTTAAAGAAAATGTATGTGAGTAATTCTCAAAACTGTGTTCTTGTTATTTCTGTTGTATAACTGCCAGTTTATACCTTTTACAAATAAAAGTTTGTAACTACTTTATTCTTTATTTACTTTATTATACATTTAACTACTATTTCTTATAATATTACTTATAATATTAATTATAATCATCATCATCAGCTTTATTTATAAAGCACTTTAACACAGCCACAGCTGAAGCAAAGTGCTGAACATCAGATACAAACAAGATTTAAAAAAAAAAAAGACGTAAAAACAGAACTACAAAACTAACACACAGTGAACTAAAAACTCAATCTAAAATACAATAAAATAACAAGTTAAACAGGTAAAATCAATAAAAACTTAAGTAAAATCAAGTCTCAGTTGGGTTGAAGGCCAATAATAATAATATTTATGTTATTCTTTGATCACTTTGATGAAGAGATTAATCTGATTGAGTCTTTTGGGAGAGGGGAGTAGTGAGCGATTGGCGGGGGGTCTCAGATTGGCTAGGAAGTAAGAAGTGGGGTCTTTGAGGAAAATAGGTTGGGAACCACTGCTCTAAGGGCATCATGCACCTCTGCCTTTATAATCTGTTATGCACCTAAATGCCCCTTCACATGCTCCGTGGGTCTTGTGAAGTGAATTGACCCTGGCTCTTCTGTGCATATGTGGCTTTGGTCCTTTTAATACCAGCAACCAGCTCTTTCCTTGTCCTTCTCAGCTCCTGAGTGTTGCCAGACCTGAAGGCATAGGGCTGGGTGATATGGACCAAAATTAATATCTCAATATTTTAAGATAAATGGTGATATACTATATATACTAGGGGTGTAACGGTACGCTAAAATCACATTTCGGTTCGGTTCAACTACAAGGAGAGCTCGGTTCGGTTTATTTTCGGGTTTTTTCGGTACAAATTTTTTTTTTTTTTTTTTTACAAAATAAAGACTTACAAAATGTTTATTTTGAAAATGTGCCAAAAATATGTTTGTATTGTATTGTAGTAATAAATAAAAGTGACCCATTTGGATGACCAACAACACCACCAGCCTGATCAAGAAAGGTCATCAAAGACTCTACTTCCTCAGACGGCTGAGACGAGCTGGTCTGAGCAGCCCAGTTCTCACCTCCTCCTACAGGTGTGCAGTGGAAAGCGTCCTGTGCTCCAGCATCAACGTGTGGCATGGAGGCTGCACAGTTGCAGAGAGGAAAGCTCTACAGAGAGTGGTGAAGGCTGCACAGAGGTCTGTCGGAGTCAGTCTCCCCACCATCACAGACATTTACACCTCCAGATGCAGGAAAAGAGCCACCTGCATCATGAAAGACCTCACTCACCCAGCACACACACTCTTTGCCCCACTCCCCTCAGGACGGAGGTTGAGGAGCATCAAATGTAGAACCACTAGACTGAGGAACAGCTTCTACCCTGAGGCTGTTAGACTCATGAATGAATAAATAAAAATAAAATAAAAATAAACACTGCAAAATATCACATCATGCTGATGCTGATCTGTTTTCTTGTTGCTGTGTTCATCTGTGACCATCTGCTCATACAGACTCATGTTCGTGCTGCTGTTTATAATGATGTTTTTCCACTATATTAGGGCTTAGTGTATTACTAGTTGATGTTTTTCTTAGTTAATTCTAGATGTTATTACTGTTTTTCTCTTGCATTTGTTGTTGGATGTAACTGGGACCCCGTGTACATAATCTCGTTTTCATCACATGTACCACATGCGGTGCAAATGACAATAAAGACTCTCTGACTCTGATTTTAAATAAACAGCACTCTACAATAAATAAACTATACTAACAATAATAAAAATCTTAATAAATACAATAACAGTCAGAACAATAAGCAGCAACAGACTGTTTACAATCTAACTAATCAAGTTTTTGTCCAGTAGCAGCAGTGTGGCTTATTTGTCCTCATTACTGTACTCACAACTTCTTCTTGGTGGGACAGGTGGGACTGTGGGAACAGTTCAGAGTTCAGTTCAGTCATCACTTAGCTGCAGGTGGATTTACCTCTGTCACAGACTGGAAATAAAAAACAAAAGAGATAAAAAAAAAACAAGTTAATAAGATTATGATTTAAAAAAAAAGATTATTTAGATAATAATAAAACAATACCTCTTGAACAATTGAATCTCTCACTCTTCATCATGGCAGGCAGGGCTTTAATCTGGTCCAGGGCTTGTTGTTGACAACATCAGTTAGTTTTTTCATAAAGAGCTGAACTTTTTGAAGTGTTGACGTGATGAATGTCTCATAGCGACGCTCAGTAACTTTAAAACCTGCGCATATAACAACGTTCAGACAGATTCAGTGATTTAAAAACTCACAGCTTGTGTTATTGCTCTGGACCGCTCTGATTACCTGATGAAGGAGTTTTAATGCAGCTGTTGTTCACGTTCGGATGAAGTTTTAATACAGCTGCTGTTCACGTTCAGATGACAGTTTCCAGCGCGTTCACGTGACGTGTTGCTGCTGCGTCACGCACTCAGCTGCTGCAGTCTTCATGAAGTCCACACAAGCTGCGCGTGCGCTCATCTTTTGAAGAAAGCTATAACGTTCAAAAACAGGAGACCGCACGAGATGCTAACGGCTAAATGCTGCGCGTGCCACGCGAAAATAGGTCCGTGCTGAAACGCGCCCAGGAAATTTTGTTCCGCGGTGCATATATTCCCCTGTTAAGAACGTTTAATGAGTGAAAAAATAACCGAAACGGTACGCAGGTGGACCGAACCGAACGTGGTGTACCGGAACGGTTCGGTAAACCCATTACAACCGTTACATGCCTAATATATACGTATATATCAATATTTTTTCTTTCCATAAAGTAATAACAACAATATATTTCTGAGCCAAAGCGCTGTCCCAATTGTCACACAGCTTAACAAAGCTGTAACTGTACAAAATTTATGTCTCAAAATTATTTTTTTCTGCATAACAAAAACAGAAACACATCTGTGCACTTAAAATTTAAGCAGAAAACATACACAGCAAACATAATTTCATTGTACTGTTAACCCTGTGTTAACCTTGCATTAGGGTTGGGCGATATAAACCAAAATTAATATCTCAATTACAGTATTTTTATGCTAAATTGCAATATACAATATATATCTCAATATATATTTCTTTCCATAAAGTAATAACAAAAATATATTTCTGAGCCAAAACTTTGTCCCAGTTGTCACACAGCAACATTTATCAAACAGCTGTACCTCTATAAAATAAATGTCTCAAAAATAAACTATTTACATATATTATTTTTTAAACATTTATTTACACATATTAAATAATAATCCTCTTCAGTTGGGGCCAGCTGTGACTGAGAGGCTAGAGCAATCCTACTCCAATGGGAGAGTTGGGGGTTTGATTCCACCAGCAGTCACATGCTGAAGTGTTCCTGTGCAAGACACTGAACCCCTCATTACCTCTGATGTGTGTCCCATCAGTGTATGTGATAAAGTACTGATTAATCCTTGTAGAGATCTAGTAGAGTGCTGTATGAACGGGTAAATGAGGACACAGATTGTGTTGTAAAGAGCTTTGAGCGTCTTGATAAGATAGAAAGGTGCCTTCATGTTAGTCCACATGTTTGTGAACTGCGGTAAAGTGAGCATCCACTCAGAACCGTAAAGCTGCAGCAGGTCAGTGTTTTTAATCTGCTTCCTTAAAACAAACCACGGGTCCGAGTTTATTTAGCCGTGCTTTATGAGAAGAGATGAGAGAGGTGGAGACATTAATAAATCAGCAGTTTATCATATCGCTAAAGATACGGTCAGTCTCAGCTGTGGAAAAAGACGGCTAAAGCGTTAGCCATCTTGTTAGCCGCTAAGGACCGCGTCTTTAGCGATATGATAAACTGCTGATTTGAAAATGTCTCCACCTCTCTCTGCTCTTCACATAAAGCACGGCTAAATAAACTCGGACCCGTGGTTTAGGGATGCAAATCTCTGTGTCTGGAGAATCGATTCGATTCCGATTTTTGTTGTCACGATTCGATTCAAAATCGATTTTTCGGTTCAGAAACGATTTTTGATTCAGAAACGATTTTTCTATTAAAATGGTCATAAATTTAGTTTCAGTTTTGTAACTGACAAGCTGAAAAGAATAAACAACAATGTAAACAACTGGAACATTTATTTAAAACAACAATTTTAAACTGAGAATATTAAACAACAATGTAAACAAATTGAACATTTATTTAAAACAATAATTTTAGGTTCTGTACTGTATCAAATTGTTTGCATCATTTGATATTTATACCAAAAATAGGAACAAATTATACAGGAATGCATTAAATGCTGTAACTTAAATTACCAGTATTAGGTTAGCTTAGTTGCCTGGACTTCTCTAAAACAATAAAAGAAAAAAAAAAAATCTAGGAACAAATAATTCATCCATCCATCTTTACCCACTTCTTCCTTTAAGAGTCACAGAGGTCACTGGTGTCCATGTCCAGCCATCACTGTGCGAGAGGTGGGGGACACCTGGACAGGTCTCCAGTCCATCATAGACAAATAATAAATAAATAATAAAAATAATAAAGTAAACAGACTTCAGCCTAGTGCATTAACCTTTAACTCAAAATATAATACAGACTTCAGTTTTTTTTTTTTACATATTCATATTTAGTAAAAATAAAAATAAAAATCGATTTTGGGGCTTTTAGAATCGATTCTGAATCGCTAGGACTAAGAATCTAGATTCTTTAGAAAATCGATTTTTTTTCCTGCACCCCTACCGTGATTTGTTTTAAGGAAGCAGACTAAAACACTCGGAGCTGGCGCTAGTGAAAAAGATTTGTATTTCCGTCCTTTCGTCGGGACTATTTTCAGCATTGTCTACAGAAATCATTTTTATGCCCATCATCTGACAATTTAAATCCAAATTAGCTCCGAAAGAATATTGTTTTTATGCCTCAGCAGCTAGCAGCTCTTCATATCTGCCTTGTTTACTTGTTGTGCTAAAAGTCTCTGCCCACCTCGCAGCAGGAGGATTTTCAAGTATAAAACTTATATTGTTTATATCAATATAGTCTCAACTTATATCGCAAATTTTTTTATCTCAATATATTAAAAATATCAAGATATCGCCCAGCCCTACCTTGCATATGACAAACAAACACAACTTGAACTAATGAACTAATGAGTCTGGTGGCCTGCTGATAAGATGTGAAAAATTACATGGGAGAGATTTGGTGTTCTCCAGGAAATTAACTAGTTGGCATGGTATGAAGTTGTCTTCTCATTAAATTCTCTGTGTACCGGTAATTGGGGCCTTGGTGTTGACACTGGGGGGATATACACTGCTGTGATGCTACCAGTGCCCTGGTTAGATAGAAGTGCCTGCATTTAACAGTTATGAACTCTGTCAACAGAGTAAAGACTGAGTCGATGGTCCGCTTCTGGAGTTGGTTGTAGAGAATGTCCACATGAGGCATGACCAGATGGAACAGTTTCAGGAAAAAGCTGAAGCTATCATCCTCCAGCAGCCTCACAAAGCCTCCAGCTTCTCTAACAGTGGTAGGATCAAACTGTCCTGAGTCCCTGATGGTTTCAAAACACTGGAGCAGTTTTTCTTTGTGTTCAAAAACAGTGTTCACAGCTCGGCTGTGGAAGTTCCACCTCACTGTGCTTGCTCTTGGAACTCTGTGGGCCACCACTTCATCGAGAATACTGGTTCTCTTTGGCGATCTTGAAAAAAAGCCGGAGAATCCAGCCAGGTCTGAGAAGAAAATATTCACTTTTGAGATATGGGAAGTCACCTGCTGCATGATAAGATTAAGCTGGTGAGCAT
>JBBPBX010004995.1:9881-35733 GCA_038048925.1 Garcialebias charrua
GTAATAAGCAGACTTGGCAACTATGAATAAAAGTTTTAAGCCTTCCCATGTTTTTCTTAAATCTGCAGATGGGTTTTTTTTCAGTAACAACAGATTGTTTAAAAATCTCACCATTTTTTATTTACAGTTTTAGTTAAAGTGTAGGGGAGTGGTGGTGCAGAGGTTAGAGAAGGTGGGCCTGTGATCGGAAGATCGCTGATTCAACTCCCAGTACTGACAACATCAAAAAATATGAGTGGGATAGGTAAATCACCCACATCTGCCTCCACTATGGGCCCTTGAGCAAGGCCCTTAACCCCACCATCCGCTCCCCCGGGTGTCCTAGATAGCAGCTCTCTGCTCCACACAGAGGGCTGTGGTAGCTTGGTGGTCTGTGGTTGTGACAGGAAGAGCATCCCGCGTAAAAATAATAGCTAAATCTTTGTGCACTGTGGCGACCCCTGAAGAAGGGAGCAGCCGATGAATAAAAAAATAAAAACTTTTTGTTAAAGTGTAAGAACTACAGCTCGAGAGCTATATTTTAGGCCTTACTGTTACTGATCATGGCCACGCTCATTTAATTTCAAAAGCATGAAATACAATATTAATGAAATGTTGTTGCAGTTGAGTGACGATGTATCGTTCCCCTTCGACGCACTCGAGTGAAAAGCAGCAGCGTGCTGGAAGACGTCTGTGCAGAAAACAGCTGAAGTCTTCAGTCGTGTGGCGTGACTGAAGCTAATTTATTTTGTCAGTTTCAGCTTTTTACGCTGTAAAGAGTTTAAAAAGAAGAGAAGTTTCTCAGTATTGAAGGAGTTAAATGTATGTCATTTACATGAAACAGTACGACTTTAAACTAGACCTCACGTTTAGGCTATCAAAGTCTTGGAACAAACAACCCCACTTATTATTTGCTTTGAGACCTGCAGCGTTTTTTATTTATTTAAATTTTTTGTCTTTTGTGCACTTTAGTGTTGATAAAACAGTAGAGAGTGTTCAGTTTTATTCTCTCACCTGTAGCACGACGGCGCCCACCACAGCCAGCACAGCCAACAGCATCATCCGACCCGCCCAGCCCATGTCGAAGGTCTTCAGGATGAAGAATCGCGCCCAGCCCAGTTTTTTAGGCGTGTGAGGCGGGTACCGCATGTTGTTCACTCCCTCCATTTTCAGCTGTTTGATGAGGCAGCCGCGCAGGTGGCTGAGCTGGTCGAAGCTGTGCTTGCCGTGATAACAGCCCATACCGCTGTTTCCTATGAAAGAAAGCACTCGGTTTCATGTTCGGTGGTTTTAAACAACCTAAATCAAGGAGCATGACATCTTTAAAGCTATTAATGCTTTTTGTAAATGTTTTGGGTTGTCCTAAAGCCTTTTGGTCTGGGGTCTAATATCTGAGGACTTTAGGGGCTAAAACACATCAAAGATGATGTGTCAGAAGAAAGACTGGTAAAACATCAGCCTACGCCATACAATATATGGCGTATCAGGGATGAACTGTTTTTGAGGTTTGTACTTTGTGGAGTCAAACAATCAAAATTCAGCAGCTTTGTTATTTATAAGTCATGTTTTGATGAGTACAGTTCATGTTTTGATGAGTACAGTTCATGTTTTGATGAGTACAGTTCATGTTTTGATGAGTACAGTTCATGTTTTGATGAGTACAGTTTATGTTTTGATGAGTACAGTTCATGTTTTGATGAGTACAGTTCATGTTTTGATGAGTACAGTTCATGTTTTGATGAGTACAGTTCATGTTTTGATGAGTACAGTTCATGTTTTGATGAGTACAGTTCATGTTTTGATGAGTACAGTTCATGTTTTGATGAGTACAGTTCATGTTTTGATGAGTACAGTTCATGTTTTGATGAGTACAGTTCATGTTTTGATGAGTACAGTTCATGTTTTGATGAGTACAGTTCATGTTTTGATGAGTACAGTTCATGTTTTGATGAGTTACAATTCATGTTTTGATGAGTACAGTTCATGTTTTGATGAGTACAGTTCATGTTTTGATGAGTACAGTTCATGTTTTGATGAGTACAGTTCATGTTTTGATGAGTACAGTTCATGTTTTGATGAGTACAGTTCATGTTTTGATGAGTACAGTGCCATACTTTTCAATCTCTTCTTTTTGCCATTGTACAAACAGTTTAATTTTTGCCACAGTGTGACACTAGAGGGCACCCTAACACCCTGCATTTCAAATGACCTGCTCATACTTTTACTCCTGAGCAGAGTACTCTATTTTTCACCAGATAAGTCAACCTTTTTGCATAAATTTGTAAGTCCTGCAACTTATACACCAAAGTGACTAATATAAGTTTTTTCCTCATACTTAAAACCCAATTTTTGGCTGAGATCTGACGATATCATTCATTAAGACGTGAAAAATACTTTGTATTAAACATTACCATTTGCAGCCGCTAGAGGACCCTCGACAAGCCAAGGGTCTCACTAATAGGTAAAAGTGGGTATTAATGAGACACTTGGTTTGCCATACCGAGCCACCTTCGTCTCGCTCCAGAACTCCTGGAGCAAACGTTAAACCAGCTGCATTTCACTGCGCCGGTCAGGTGAAATGCAGCTGATTTGACCGTTAAAGTGTATTTATTAAGGAAAAGTTCAACTGAGACACACCTTTGCTATAATGTCAAGCAAACAAATAATTGTTTTTAGGTGGTTATCTTGTTAAATTTCAAAGCAATGCACAGCGAGTCCTCCCTCTGCACGCTCCAGCAGCCGCAAATCGATTTTTCAAATACAATATGTACAGCTAATTTGACCATTAAATTGCATTTATTAAGGAAAAGTTAAAACTGAGACACACCTTTGCTATAATTTTGAGCAAACAAATAATTAAGTGTTAAGCTTATTAAATTCTTGTTAAAGCTGCACTATGTAACTTTGTAGTGCAGTCTGTAACTTTTCTAACAATATATTTTTAACATATTTCTTCACTCTGTCACTATCTACTGACAGACTGGTGTTAGACAAAGTAATCTCTGAAAAAAACTATAGTCCCCTTGCTTCTCTATCAGCATTTATAAAAACACTAAAAACACAGAGTGACCCGCCGTTAACCAGCCAATAAAAACAGAGTTTGTAACCAGCCAATAAAAACAGAGCTTGAATTTGAATCAGCCAATAAAAACAGAGCTTGAATTTGAATCAGCCAATAAAAACAGAGCTTGAATTTGAATTTCAGCAGAGCAAGGGGGGCAGAGCCATATATGGCTCTGAGGGGGAGGGATCAGAATGCTTTGCCTGTTGAAAATATTTCTAAGTTCTGTGCTCTACAGAAAGTTACACATAGCACCTTTAAAGTCCTCCCGTGCACGCTCCTTCAGCTGCCATTTTGGCAGCCAATTGATTTTTGGCACAACACTGGCCCACGTTTCCAGGCGGTTAGCAGTGATGCATAATAGTGACTTTTTAAATGTTTTTTTCCCCACTTTATTAGTCATTTTTGGACCGATGCGACTTATACGGCGGTGCGACTTGTACAGCGGAAAACATGGTAAATGAGTATAAAGTATAACCAGAAAGAAAACAAATGTAAGTTCATTTTTAAGACGTGCTGTTTCTGTGGACTCACCAACTCCTCCAAAAGGCAACGAGCTGACAGAAAAGTGAACAAGACAGTCGTTGGCCAAGAATCCTCCACTGGAAGTCTCATCTCTCATTCTGTTTATTACCTGCAGAGAAAAAAATCTTAGTGCCGGTCATCACTTGTTTGCTCTGCATGAGCACCAGCAGCTCGTACCTTATCATTTGATGAGAAGGTGTACAGAGCCAGAGGTTTCTCTCCTTTATTTATGAACTCGATTGCTTCATCCAGACCACTGATGGGCACGATGGGAAGCAGAGGTCCAAATATCTCCTCCTGCATCACCTTTGCCTCTGGCTTTACGTCCCGCAGGACTGTGGGAGCTGAACACAAAACAAAAACACAGCTTCTCTCATTACCACTGGCTTTACGTCCCGCAGGACTGTGGGAGCTGAACACAAAACAAAAACACAGCTTCTCTCATTACCAAGAAAAAAAAACTACTGAAGACAATCTCCAAATGAGATGTCAGCTTTCACATGAAACGTAGGCTGATGTTTTACCAATGTAGCAGTTCGACTCGTCGCTTTCTCCGCCGAAAGTGACTGAGCTGTCCTCCAACAAGGTCATGATGCGTTTAAAATGGCGCTGGTTGATGATGCGCCCATAGTCATGACACGTCTTTGGGTCGTCTGTGTAAAATTCCTGCAAAAACAATTGAGAGTATAGAAAATAAAACACTTTCCAACACCAAAGATCTCTGTAAACCCTCATTTTTTGACATCCAAGACAAACTTTTCCAGTCGAGTAAACGCATCATGACACTGTCATGAGCCATGACTTGGAGCTGAGCTTTCAGTACCTTAACGGACTTCTTGACCTCCTCAATGACTCGGTCTTGAATGCAGGGTTCACAGAGGATGTAGTCTGGGGCGATGCAGGTCTGACCACAGTTGGTGTATTTCCCCCAGGCGATCCGTCTGAACAGCAGAGTAAAAATTAATAGAAGGAAAATAAGAAATGTGGTGGATACCAACAGCTTTAAAAGAATGAATCAATCTAAAACTTTAGGTAAGCAGTGCCACTCGTGGTTCTGACCTGCAGGCTATGCTTATGTCGCAGTTCTTGTCGATGTAGCAGGGGCTCTTGCCGCCCAGCTCCAGGGTGACGGGTGTCAGGTGTTTGGCAGCGGCCTCCATGATCACTTTGCCCACCGTGCTGTTGCCGGTGTAGAAAATGTGATCAAATCGTTGCCGCAGAAGCTCTTGAGTCTCTGGGACTCCTCCGGACACTACAGGATAAAGCTCCTGACGCAAAAGAAAACTCACACCGTCAGGTTAAACGAGATATTTAAACATCTGCTGACAGGGTTGACACTTAAAAGTTTCTTGTGGTTTTGCGTCCCGTTCTTACTTTATCAATATAAACTGGCAGCAGCTCCTCCATGACCTTGGCAGTGTGATCACAGACTTCTGAGGGCTTCACCACAGCTGCGTTACCTGGACAGGTGAGTGAGAACACATTTGTTAAAACAGGACTTAGGTTTTAATACTCTTTGGATACTGTTTGACTGTTTAATTGACTAAATAGGTCAACTTCAAGTTTACTGTGAAACACATCTGTTAAATATGACAATAATTAAAGAAAACATGTTGGTTTGTGATTGCAGATAAGAATAAAAAGAGCCCAAATGTCTGTTAAAACAGATTAAATGTCCTAAATGTTCTTTGATCTGTGTTCAGGTCTTTGACATTATTAACAAACATGTTGTGTATGGGGTGTCATGTGTAAAGTTACACAGTCAAAAATTAACAGCATATTTTGGTTTATTTAGCCTTATATAAGACAAAAATATATATTTTTTCAAAGTCATATTTTCACCATATTATTCATACATTTATAAATGTCATAGTTCCATACTAAATATTTAGTTTACAAGTTTAACATTTAGTTTACAAACTAAATATTTAACTAGCAAGTTAAATATTTAGTTCCTGAACTAAATATTTATGTGTAAATTAAATATTTAATTTCAAAGCTAAATATTTATTTTTCAAAACTAAATATTTATTTTCCAAACTAAACATTTAATTTCTAAGCTAAATGTTTAATTCCTAAACAAAATATTTCATTTGCTAACTAAATATTAAGCTACGACTTAAATATTTATTTTCCAAGCTAAACATTTAATTTCCAAAATAAAAATTTAATTTGCTAACTAAATATTTAGCTCGGACCTAAATAAGCACTAGCAAGTTAAATATGTAGGTCCAAGCTAAATATTTAGTTAGCTAATTAAATATTCATTTTGGAAATTAAATGTTTAGCTTGGAAAATATTTAGGTTTGAGCTAAATATTTAACTTGATAATTAAATATTTAGCTTAGGAATTTAATGTTTAGCTTAGAAATTAAATGTTTAGTTTTGAAAATAAATATTTAGCTTGGGAATTAAATATTTAATTTACACCTAAATATTTAGTTCACGGACTTAATATTTACTTGCATGTTAAATATTTAGTTTGTAAATTAAATATTTAGCTTGGACATAATCATTTAGTTTGTAAACTAAATATTTAGTGTGGAGCTAAATATTTAGCTTGCTAACTAAACATTTAACTTGCAAGTTAAGTATTTAGTTTGTACAAAGTAAATAAAATATTTAGCTTATAAATTAAATATTTAGTTTGGAACAATGACCTTTATAAATGTATAAATAACATGTTGAAAATCTGACTGAAAAAAAAAAAAAACGTTTTCTTTTCTTATGAAAGTCTAAATAAACCAAAATATTGCTGTTAATTTTTGCCTGTGTAACTTTACAAATGGCACTGATTGTAACCTCAGTTTCTTGCTTAATAAAGTTTTCTAAAGACAATAAATATTGCTGGCTTCATTTGCACGTCTAACTTGATAAATAAAGTTTTTCTTTAATGCATTTGAACAATTACACAGATGATGATGATGATTATTATATAAATCTCTATCAGTAGTTTGTGGCTATCTCCTTTTTTGAAATTAGAATATCTGTGCTGAAATGAAAGGTGTAAATAATCTGATTCTCAAAAAAGAAGCAATCGTAGCTAATAAAGGAGCAAATGATACCACAAGCCACAAATATGTGTCCAAATATTAAAATAGATTGAACTTTATCAGTTTCAAACAACTCAAGACGTTGTTGTCGCTGACTTTTGACCTCAACCTTTACTTTATGATCCGTATTATGCAACATTTTATCAGAGACTTCTGACACAAGCATTAGTGTCCGATACACGCAGCGCACAAAGTCCTACATGTGCAAACACTGGCTTCATGATCTGTTCATTCTTCTGGCTCTGAGCAGGATTTCACCAAATGATTACAGAAGAGCAGCTACATAGCACAAACTATATCTGCAACAACGCAATGCAAGTTAAGAATACTGATTGTCATGTGTAGCAGAAGTGAGATTACTGCAGACTGAGGTTTTTAACGAAGAAATCAGAGCTGAGCTAATACAACATTAAAACCACAGAGCAGCTTTAAGAAACTAAATTCATTAATTACTCTGCGGATGAATGAATGGATACAGCTGGTGCTCACCTGCTCACAAACACGGGCTTCATGACGCAATAATATACTCGTCTTACAGAGAGCGCCAATTTCATTGTGACTGTGGTGTTTTCCTTTAAAACTCTGCTCTAATAGAGAGGTCAGAGCATGACCTCTGACCCACTACAGTAATGTCAATCTAGAAGATCATGCTGGACAAAAAGAGGAAATAGAGCTGTTCTGATCATGAGATGAAAGAGCTCAGTCGGCCTGAAAAATGACTGAAGAATCAGAGACGAGTTTTACAGTTGCTGTGACACTTATGTTTGTTAAAAAATTTACAAAAGTATATCTGCAAAGCTCCCTAAATGGAGCTCACTTAAGTTAACGTACACATCTTGTTAGGGGTGTGAATCTCTCATTGTCTGGAGAATCGATTTGATTCCGATTTTTGGTGTCACGATTCGACTCAAAATAGATTTTTCGATTCAGAAAGGATTTTTGATTCAGAAACGATTTTTCTATAAAATGGTCATAAATTTAGTTACAGTTTTGTAACTGACAAGCTGAAAAGAATAAACAACAATGTAAACAAATGGAACATTTATTTAAAACAATAATTTTAGGTTCCTTATTGTATCAAATTTTTGCATCGTTTGATATTTATACCAAAAATAGGAACAAATAATACAGGAATGCATTAAATTCTGTAACTTAAATAACCAGTACAGTATTAGGTTAGCTTTTTGCTCTGTTACTTATAGAAGATTATTGTTTGAATTGATTGTTTGAACTTGTTTTGTTTTTGAAAAAAGGGGCAGATAAAATAAGATTTCTTCTTCTTTCTGCCACCTTTCATTTTATGTATGTATTCTTTCATATACTATGAGATATGGTTTTATTTTCTTTATCTTTTGGGTTTTAATGTAAAAAAAAAAATCAATTTTGGGGCTTTTAGAATCGATTCTGAATCGCCAGGACTAAGAATCTAGATTCTTTAAAATGTCGATTTTTTTTCCTGCACCCATACATCTTGTACCACAGATCTGAGATGTGGAAAAGATACCAAAACCATACATGATTTTGAATGTTGCTGCATCACTCTGTGCCCTTTGACCCTCCCCACAGGTACAGCGGGCTACAGTACCAGCAGCGATGGACATACTTACCATATTATTCTCCCTAAAAGTCGCCGTTTTTTTTGCATAATTTGCATGCCCTACGACTTGTATGCAGAAGCTACGTATTTATGGATTTTTCCCATATTTATAAACCAATTTTTGGCTAAGATATGACCGTTTCATTCATTCTGACTGAAAATATTGAACAATACCATGTTCAGCCGCTAGATGGCAGATGAGCAGTGTGGCATGCTGTTGTGTCATGTAATAGACATAACTTCCGCATCTTCATCTGCTCGCTCCGGTATTCCAGAAAAAACAGAAGGAAAAAAAAGCTAGATAAAAGTAGCTATTAATGACACAATCGTCTTGCCATAGCCTGCCACCGTCGTCTGCCTGGAGCAACCGTCAAATCATCTTCATTTTGCTGTGCAGCCCTGGCGAAATGCAGCTGATTTGACCATTGAAGTGCATTTATTAAGTAAAAGTTAGACTGAGACACACCTTTACTATAAAGTCGAGCTAACAAATAATTGTTTTTAGGTGCTTATCTTGTTAAATTTTGAAGAAATGGACAGCAAGTCGCCCTCTGTGCGTTCATGTTTCCACGTATCAGCTTTTGAAAATGCAGCTGATTTGACCATTAAAGTGCATTTATTAAGTAAAAGTTAGACTGAGCAGGGTATATGCAGAAATTCTAGAGTTGAATTTAATACCTTTTAATACCTTTTTAATACCATCAAAATATTTTTTAATACCATCACGGCACCGAGCTGTAACCTTAGCGGCAACCTGTTGTATTTCAGTTCAGAGCAACTAATTGTAAAGTGATAAGATTACTGTCATTTTCTTCCTAAACTTTGGTAGTAAATGTAGTTTTATAACAATGGACCTTACCAAGCTCCGCCCAGAAACGCCCCCTAAGCTCCAACATGGCTGCACGTCTCCCAAGCGCAGCTTTGGTGTCAATGGAAAACATGGCGTCGACTGACTGCAGGGTATTTTTGAGTCGAATAGTGTATCATTTCTGCCAGATTCCAACAAAATATCAGCCATGACAATGGACAGGGGAACCAACAAGTTCATGTTATTTTTTTTTTTGGACGTTATCAAGTTGTTTGATCCACGCGATGCCTCCAAACAGCGTGCGCGTCACCGCTAATGCTACCGTCTGATGGGGAAAACATCAGCTCCTCACACGCTCAGGCTCAGCATTATTACAGCTGTGGACAGGATCACTGATGCCTATTGTCCTGCAAGGCTGGGTAAGTCAGGCATTCATGGTTTTGAGGGTTACTTTTGAAATCAGCGATGTTGGCAAAAGTTTGTGTGCCTTGGTCGCAAAGCTAATGCTAACTGTAATCTCCATTCATTCCTCAAGTGGTTGGTTAGCCGTTGCTGCTTTAGCTGCTAAACACGCCGACAGCGACTTTTGTGAGGGCTAACGAGCTCAGCCGTCCGGTGTGTTAGTTAAAATCCAGCCTTCGTGTCACGATTTTGTGCAGTTTTAGGTGAAATCGACAGTAGAGCTCGTTGTGTTAGCTAGCTCATGTGGCGTTAGCAGAGCTGTTTCTTCCCAACTTCCAGGACGTTCAGTGAACTGTGGCTTTCTCTCATCGTGACCGCGTGTTGTTAACTAGCAGGTTTCAAAAGCAGGTCAACCCTTCTCTGCTGGTGAAAGAAATAATTGTTCAGTTTTGTGGTCGTGCACAAGCTTTGATCCAAGCAAGGCATTCAGTTTCACATATAGGGAAACGGTGAATTTTACTTCCACAAATACGGTCAGGGTACCTGACATCTCCTGTACAGATACCCCACTGACGGTGGAGGAGCATTTTTCCAGCCCTGACGCAGAAAAATTCTGCACGTATGCTAGCTAGCAATGTAAGTAGCATGTGGTGCCGGTCTCACAAACGCTACCGTAGCGTTTGTTTTGTGAGACCGGCACGCACGTGGAAGCTGCGCTGTGACGTGTTATGGGCATTAGCCAATGAAACGCGGCCCTGTGGGCGGAGCTTGGTAAGGTCCATTACTGGATACAGTACATCAATTTGCTTCTTGCCTCAATAAAAGCACTGACCTATTTGTTATTTAAATCTAACCCAAGAGAAAAAGTTTAATTGTTCCCACACACAGCATATCTCTAATGGCAAACAAAAAACTGTAAACTTGAAAACAGAACAGTTTAGTTAAAGTAATTCAACACTGAACACATGCATAATTCAAAAAGAGAGGGAGAAAAATAATAACTACTGTATTTTTCATCCTGTAAGTTGCAGTTTTTTGCATAATTTACATGCCTTGCAACTTATAGGACGAAGTGACATATTTATAGATTTTTTCCCCCCATATTTATAAACCATTTGACTGAAATATGGCCGTTTCCATTCATTCTGACTGAAAAAAAAAACCTGCAGTTCCTGATGGCCCCATAGGGTATGGCATGCTGTTGGCTGTTGTATCATGTAATAGGAAAACGTGCCTTTAATGACAAATTAAAAAAAGTTCAAGACAAAAACAACTGGTCTTTATTTATTATACTATTTATTATACTATTATACTATACTTTGTTTTTTTTATTGCACTTTTTAGAATTCACCATGTCCTGGATGACTGAGAATCTTCACTAGCTATTAATGACCCAATCGGCCTGCCATACTCTCCCCACCTCTCTGCTCACTGCTTCAATCCAGCAGCAAGCTGCACCACGGTGGCGAAATGCAGCTAATTTGACCATTAAAGTGCATTTATTAAGAAAATGATAGACAGAAACACACCTCTGCTATAATTTCGAGCTAACAAATAATTGTTTAGGTATTTTTCTTGTTAAATGACGGCGAAACGAGCCGCGCTCCTTTTTCCTGTTTTCACCGCTGAGCGATCACGGTGCACACAGGCAGCGACACTTTTTTTTAAAATAAAGCCGAATTAACCATTAAAGTACATTTATTAAGAAAACGTTAGACTGACACACCTTTTGCTATAATTTCGAGCTAACAAACAATTGTTTAGGTAAATTTCTTGTTAAATGTCGGAAGATAAAGTTGCGCTCCTCTTTCCTATTTCTTTTTACAGACATGATCAGCCTGAGCCTCGGCCAGCTGTAGGTGCGTGCGCACACTGACTGACAATATGACGTCTTTGTTTTAGCAAGGTCCTACTTGGAACATAAAATTAGAAAAGATAAATAAATTCACAGACCTTTTTTAAGACGCCAGAAAGGGAAAAATATAGTTGTGTAGGTTTTAAAAAATTTAATACCTCGTCAGATGACGTTTATTACTTTTTAATACTTTTTAATGGCCTTAATTTGTGTTAATTTCATTTACTACCTTTTACTACCTTTTACAACCCCGCGGATACCCTGACTGAGACACCCCTTTACTAATTTCGAGCAAACAAATAATTGTTTTTAAGCGTTAATCTTGTTAAATTCTTGTTAAAGTCCTCCTGTGCACACTCCCGCGGCCGCCATTTGGCAGCCCATCGCTTTTTGGCACAACACCGGCCCACATTTCCGGGTTGCCAGCAGTGACGCATAACAAACGCGACGCGTCAGCTGTGACATATAATAGATGCGGCTTATACGGCGAAGCTACATATTTATGGAGTTTTCCACATTAGACATATTTGGACTGATGCAACTTGTAAGGTGGTGCGACGTTTACGGCAGAAAATACGGTACTTAGAATACTCTCTGACAGTAGTCCTTTGAAAATGACAATAAGTATACAGTAAGTAGCAAAAATGGCATAATGTTGCCTAAAAGATGGAAACTAAAGCCACATTAAAGAGGAACTAAACCCAAAATCAACTTTTTTTAGCTGATAAACTCCCTAGAATGTGTTCAAAATGTTATCTAGCACTATGGCTGTGTTTAGTTTCATATAATTGTGCGTATCTGTGTAAATCGGCTAATTGGCAATATTTTGGCCTAAAAACGTGTTTACGGTAGTCCTTTGGGTTGAACAGAGGTTATTGCACCTTAATTTTCATATTGGTCAGGACTGTTCACTCTGATGTGTCTTGTACACTCTGATGTCACAAAGGTGGTTCAAGCAGAGCCAATCCCCTGCAGAGATGAGAAGGTCCTGCAGCTGTGCATACCTTATATGGAAGTGCTACATTTCACTCCTGACAAGCGTTTTTTTTTTCTTTTCATTTTCATTTTTTTAGGCCTTTGGTTTTGGATGGAATGGGTGGAATAGATAAATACATCTACATGTTTATTCTTTGTTGTTGCTTGGTGTATGTTGTTGGCTAGAGGTTTAATTTGTTTTAGGTTGTTGCAGGTGGAGGCGTGAACAAAAGCACAACTCTACCTCCACCCCTCCTTGTCTCTCGACACGCCCATTTTCAGGGAGATTTTGGAAGGAGGAGTTACCGATCCACAGGGTGTGGAGTTGCTCTTTAAATGATTTGCAATTTTGTACAGGAAGAAATTAACAGAATTTTCAGAAGATTTCCTCATTAGACATGGACAGCAAGACACGTGCATCCCACTTCTCTCCAGCGTTGCATCAGATAAACATGGATACATATGGAGAGATGAAACACGATCACTAAAAAGAGAATGCTTAATGACGCTGTCATCAATAAGCAGTGAGAAAGAGGGCGGCAAATTATAGCAGACTGATTGAATGTGTCAGTCAGTCCAAAAGCATGCACACTGAATCTGTTTCCAAGTAATCTCCAAATGAACAGTTGTACACTTTGCCTTAAAAATGAGCGGTGGAAGTTAAAGTCACCCACAGCGGGAAATGAACCGTGATTATTCATTGAACAGGTTAAATTTATTTTGTGCAATTATGAGCATCTCTGAGACTTGTGGTGCGGACACAACAATCTCACTCTCAATGTGGAGAAGACAAAGGAGATTGTTGTGGACTTCAGGAAGAGGGATGCACAACATGCCCCTCTGACCATCAACAGCACCGCAGTGGAGAGAGTGGACAGCACCAAGTTCCTGGGAGTGCACGTCTCAAAGGACCTGTCCTGGAGCAGGAACACTGCAGCACTGGCCAAGAAGGCTCACCAGCGCCTCTACTTTCTCCGCAAGCTGAAAAGGGCTGGAGCTTCAACCCCCATCATGTGCACCTTCTACAGAGGTGCCATAGAAAGTGTCCTGACCAGCTGCATCACGGTGTGGTTTGGTGCATGTACTGCATCATGCCGCAAGAGCCTCCAGCGCATCGTGAAAGCAGCTGAGAAGATCGTCGGCACCTCCTTGCCCTCACTGCAGGACTTACACAGCAAACGCCTCACTCGGAAAGCCCTCTGCATGGCAGGTGATCCCACACACCCACTACACAGCTGCTTCAGACTGCTGCCATCAGGGAGGAGACTGAGGAGTCTCCAGGCTCGAACCAGCAGACTGATGCCTGGTACCCACTGCCCCGTGTCGGGCGGCTGAAGCGGCCGGTTTACATTCAAAGTCTATGAGGAGACGCGTGGAGTCACGGCGAACAGGGAAGCGGCGCGATTCAAGTGATCGAAGCGGCGCGGGGGCAGCTTGCACACGCACGCGCGCGTCGGCGTCGAACTGCCAACGCCATAAAATTCGATCTTTGGAGGCTCGACGCGTTTAGCAAACAGTCGGGAGAGCCTCTGCTATCTGATTACACAACCACAACGGGACTTTTTTTGGACTTTTTAAACTTACCGGATCGAGCCTCCATGAACTGGAACCAAACTCCGGTAAGAAACGTGACATTTTTACAGTTGCTGCTGACAGGCTGCTGTTCTCTCCAGTGTAGATCACCCCAAACATAAAAAAACGTTTTATCTCATCAAAGACCGTCGGAGGTGCAGTTAACACAACAACTGAACCCGGAAAACGAGCTACACCCCCTCCCTCTGCTACCCCCTAGTGTACGTCATCAGACGGTCTTCAGTGGTTTGGTGGGACCCTGACAAGCGGCCAAAAGGGGACGGCAGGCGTGTTTCGAGTTGTGCAGTGGGTACCAGGCATGAGAGACAGCTCTGTTCATCAGGCAGTCAGGATGCTAAACACTCTGCCTGCTCTGCCTCCCCTCCCATTTGAACTGCCTTAACACAAAAAACTTTAATACACCACCACACAACACAAAGATTTTAACACTGGACTCTGTCATCAAAACGGGTTATTCACTCAACTCACGGTCATGTGCTCATTCAGTTTGCACTACTTCTTATATTTGCACTAATGTTTGTATTACATTACTGCCTATAGTCATACTACTGTTTACATTCACTGTTTACATTTATTACTAGGGATGTCCCGATCAGGTTTTTCTGGCCCCGAGTCCGAGTCCGAGTCCTTTAATTTTAGGAATTGGCCGATACCGAGTCCCGATCCGATACTTCTAAAATACATTTTTAAAATGAAGGGAAAAAAAAGAAACAGATCCAGATGTCCCTTAATTTTTATTTTATTTACCTTAACATTTAACAGAGTACTTCTGTGAGGTAGATTGAACAATCAAGTAATAAGATTTAAAATAAAATTCTTCACATTGAAGTTTAGTGCAACAGTATAAATGTCTAATTTAAAATAAGCAGCTCAACTTAAAATACCAGAACATGACCACAACCTGACCAGAACCTGGCCAGAACCTGAGCAGAACCAGAACCTGAGCAGAACTAGAACCTGAGCAGAACCAGAACCTGAGCAGAACCAGAACCTGAGCAGAACTAGAACCTGAGCAGAACCAGAACCTGAGCAGAACCAGAACCTGAGCAGAACCAGAACCTGAGCAGGCATGTAAACAAATAAACTTAAAGTGTCAGTTTTATAAAATAAGGCTAGTAACATGCTTTTCTGAACAGCACTCCTTAACTCTCCTCCTGTGGCTTCACAGAAGGAAGTGTATGTTTTTCTTTATGAGATAAATATAAATTATAAAGTCTCTTGCAGCATGAGCTGGGCTGCGTTGTCTGGTTAAACTCTGTGTATTGTGTCGGGTGTTTGTTTCTGATGTGCCTAATCAGGTTTGTTGTGTTAAATGCAGCCTTTTCCTTACCTCCTCTTGAAATACGAACTTTCCATTTGTCATCCACTTTAAAATATCTCCACACCACAGACATCGCTGCCTCCACTTCAAGTTAATGCCGCGTTCCGCTTCTTTTTTACGACAGTCACCGCTTTACGGCAGGCACTGCTGCAAAACTATTGTGCATGTTTTGTTCCGAGACAATTTGACTCTGTAACTCAACATACAGTTAATATAATATTCCCGTTTGTGTTTAGAATAAATATACACATATATATCCGATCCCTGATCGGTGTGTAACGCCCGAGTCGAGTCGAGTCTGAAATCACGTGATCGGGACCCGGTTTCGGATCACGTGATCGGATCGGGACATCCCTATTTATTACTACTGTTTTCATTCAATACTACTGTTTACATGTATTACTACTGTTTACATTTACACTACTGTACTTTTTATATCTACACTACTGCTGATATATATATTCTTTTTTACTAGCCTTATTGCATATGCCACTTTACCTCTATACCAATATCAACTACCTCATACATATACTGTGTACATTAACTTCATATGCTGCTTTGTCACTCTTTTACAAATGTCAATGCCAGAACCTCATTTTATTTTATAGATATACTTTTTACACTTTTATACTACTATGCAAAAACTCAGGACAGTATTACACTTTTATTATTTCATTTTAAGCTTATGTTTATTAAATGTTTTAGTGTTTTAGTGTTGAAATGGTTACTGTTTCACCGAGGGACTGAGAGAGAAGCCGTGTTTCCATCAAGGTTTCTAGGTGCGCATTTTGAAGTATCGCAGCAGAAAAGCTTAATGGAAACGGCAAAATCCGTATTTACTTTCTCAAGTTCGCCAAAAAGTTTATACGCTCGCTTGAGGTGGTTTTTGGGATGTTCGAAAATGAGCAGATGCGCACAGCGACAGATGGAAACACATTTGCCGACTCGTGCTGCCGAAGCGAACATTCACGTCACGTGACTGATCAGCTGTTTCCGCTCCGGACAACATGTAACATCGCTAAAACTAGTTTGTATGACAGAATAAATACAACTCGACCGATAGCAACACGTACCTGAAATATTCTCTCCATTTTGACGAGATGTGTGGCCAGGTTCTGTTTTCAACTGCTACTTCCTGTTTACTGTAGACATGCGCAGTGCTGACGTCTGACGTAATGACGCTGACGTCTGACGTAATGACGCTGTGCGTGGCTTGGTAGATGCGCTTCAAGCCAGCAGATGGAAACACTTCTGCTTCGCATTAATTTGTATTTACATATTTGCGAGATTTCAAAAAATTAGCTCAAAAATCGAAATGAAAATGGATGGAAACACAGTCAGTGATGCAATTTTTTTTTCTCTTGCATTTGTTGTTGGGTGTAACTGGGACCCCGTGTACATAATCTCGTTTTCATCACATGTACCACATGCGGTGCAAATGACAATAAAGACTCTCTTACTCTGACTCTGACTCAATTTCAATCCTGTGTATGTCCTGTACATATTGCAGTTTTGACAATAAAGTTGACTTTGACAAAAAGTAGGAGACCATAGCAAAATATTTCTTTTTGACAGAAAATAATGTAAGAAGAAGCTAAAAAATATGCAGCACTTCCAGACCTCAAATACTACAAACAAGTTCATTTTAATCTCTCATCGTTTTCAATAGTTAATGTTTTTTTTCCTCATTTAATGTTTATACAATGGGGGGTTAGGAAGGAGGGTTTGGATTGTAACTTTAACGTGTAAAATGAATTTTGTAACTTGTGTTGTAAATGATAAATACTTATAAAGATGTAAAATATATTAATATTTTTACAAAAATATATCTGCTTTTTTCTTCTTCTTTCGGCTGCTTCCTTCCTCAGGGGTCGCCACAGCGAACTATCTCACAAGACTTGGAATTTGTTCACCTATCCCACCCTCATTTTGATGTTGTCAGTCCGGGGAGTCAGATCGGCGACCTTCCAATCGCAGGCCCAACTTCTCTAACCTCTGCGCCACCACTCCCCCTACAAAAGTATATCTGCTAAACTAAGTAAAAAAAGTAAAAGTACACGCCTTGCACCACAGATCTGAGACATGGAAAAGATACGACAACCAGCCATGAACTTGAACCTTGCTGCGTCACTCCACACCTCCCCGCAGATAAAGCGTGCTACAGTACCTGCTGCGATGGCTCCAATGAGCGGCTGGATGGTGACCGCCCAGGGGTAGTTCCAGGCCCCGATGATCAGCACCACCCCCAGCGGCTCCGGACGGATGTAGACGGTGTCTGAGAGGGTCATCAGGTTCTTCTCCACGGCCCGGGGGGCCGCCCATTCCTTCAGTTTCTTGATGGTCAGGGCAATCTCTCCCTCCAGACCCAGAGTCTCAAACATCTGCATTCCCACTTCACTCTGGGAGAAGACAAAACATTTCCTGTTAGTTTATGCAGAAGTCCTAAATATCCAGTGATGGCAGACACTGACTGTGATTTGTTGACAGAAACAATAATAAACCTGTCTTTACCATCAAAAGTTTAGTTGTGTTAAGGAATTTATTTGCCTAATATCATGTTTGTGCTGTTATCATTAAACTTGTCTTGTAAAATAAGCAAAGAATTTAAAAGAACTTGAAAAAGAGAACCAAACACCTCAGAAGGAGAATCTTTTATACTTCAGGGGGAGTATAGGTAAAGAAAGATTGTGGATGGTTTCAACACAGATACATACAAAACAGCAAAAATAAAAACAGCTGAAAACCAGAAAGAAACTTAATGAAGTGGAGAGAACAAATTTTTTTCTGAATTAGGCTGAAAAATGTTTAAGCGAGTGCAAAAAATGCAGAATTAGCCGAAAAAAGCTAAGGTTAGCATAAAAACAGCTAAATAGCTGCTGAAATAGCTTAAACTTGCATAAATAAACAGAAAGGAGCATAACAAGCAGAAATTAGCAGAAAGAAGTTACAATGTAGAAGAAGCACAAAAACGTTGTAGTTACCGGTAGTAGAAAAAATCTGAAAGGAGCACAAAACAGTTGAAAAAAAGCAGCTGAAATTAGCTGAAAGTAGCTGGAAAAAAAGATTAAATCTGCACAAGGGAGCTGAAAGAAGCTGAACCAGAACAAAATGTGAAAGGAGCAGTAAAAGGCTGTCAACAGATCTAAAGATTTGAAGGATGAAAAATGAGCTCAATTCATTTTATGAGAAGAAAAAGTGGCAGAAAAGGCTAAATATTTCAAAAAGATAAAGTTGCACCAATACCAGAATTTATAGCAAGATTGTCCTGAAAGAGCTGAACATTTTGATTTATAATTTGTTGAAATAGCATAAAAATTGTGGAACAAAAAAAAGATGCTGAAAAACATACAGAAGAAAAATGGATCACAATACTGTAGTGTGAAAGCTCCTCAGATGAGAAGTGACACGTCTTCAGTTACAAACAAAGTCCAGTTGTTTTGTTTTTAACCTTTTTTGGGGGGGGAATAGTGTGAATGTGTCATAAACGTTCACACAATCAACTGGCTGCTGTGTTAAAATCAGTGACTATAACTGTATTTAAAATTATTTAATCAGAAAAAGTTTGTTCAAACTTACATTTTTAAGTTTATCTTTCATTTGACCTGTTAATAATAATAATAATAATAATAATGAATTCCATTTATAATGCACTTTTCATTAATAAAAATCTCAAAGTGCTACAAATTGTAATAAAGCAAAGATCAAAATAAAACAAGTGATAAAATCAAATAAAATCAATAATAATATCGACTAAGATCAAGATAAAATCATGTGGATGCAGATTAGGCTTGCTTAAAAAATAAATAAAATAAAACAAGTAAAATCAATAAAATCAAGTAAAATCAATAATGATATCAGCTAAGATCAAAGATAAAATCATGTGGAGGCAGAATAGGCTTGCTTAAAAAGAAAGGTCTTTATGCTGCTTTTAAAGTCAACCAGTGACTGTGGAGCTCTCAGGTCATCAGGGAGGGAGTTCCACAGGCGGGGGGCAGCCACACAGAATGCTCGGTCTCCCATGGTCCTCAATTTGGTCCGAGGAATATGAAGGAAATTACTGTTCTGTGATCGTAGAGACCGGGTGGATGAATATGGTGCAAGAATGTCCTTTAGATAGTCAGGTGAAGTGCCGTGCAAGCATTGATGGGTAATGAGAGCAGTTTTGTACTGAATTCTGTAGGTGACAGGAAGCCAATGGAGGTTATGGAGAATGGGTGTAATATGTTCAAATTTACGAACTCTCAACAGAATCCTAGCTGCACTGTTTTGAATGTATTGAAGTTTCTGAAGGTTTTTGCCAGGGATACCAATAAACAGGGAGTTGCAGTAGTCGAGCCTGGAGGAGACAAAGGCATGGACGAGTTTCTCAGCATCAGGAAAAGTCAGAGATGGGCGAAGTCTGGAGATGTTTCGAAGATGGAAGAAGCAGGTTTTAAACAGATGCTTAATGTGATTTTCAAATGTAAGATGAGAGTCCATTTTTATTCCAAGATTTGTAACAGAGGTGGAGAGGGGGATGTCTTGACCAGAGAAGGAGATTGTTGTTAAAGTTGAT
Organism: Garcialebias charrua; assembly: GCA_038048925.1. NCBI lineage: Eukaryota > Metazoa > Chordata > Actinopteri > Cyprinodontiformes > Rivulidae > Garcialebias > Garcialebias charrua. Next base: position 29,606 of record JBBPBX010004995.1, read on the forward strand.
GTTTGTATCTGGTGAGGGGTGCCAATCAATATGGCCTCAGTCTTCGAGCAGTTTAATTGAAGAAAATTCTGATTCATCCATGCCTTTATTTCCTCCAGGCAGGCAGAGAGAACAGTGAGTGAAGACGGAGATAGGGATGATGATGATGTTCCAGTCCTGATGTAAAGCTGTGTGTCGTCGGCATAGCAGTGAAAAGAAATGTTGAACTGATTGATAATTTGACCTAAAGGCAGCATGTAGAGGGAAAACAGCAGGGGCCCCAGAACTGACCCCTGAGGGACACCACAGGAGACACCGACTGTCTGGGAAGTGGCATTGCCAAGGCTAACACATTCCAGCCTATCGGAGAGGAAAGATCTGAACCAGTCCAGGACAATGTCACAGAGACCGACCTCCACATGAAGACGGTGGAGGAGGATATTATGGTCCACAGTGTCGAAGGCTGCAGTGAGGTCAAGGAGGACAAGGATGGAGGGAGAACCAGTGTCAGCAGCCATGAGGACATCATTTGTTACTCTCAGCAGTGCAGTCTCAGTACTGTGAGCTGCTCTGAATCCAGACTGGAATTTCTCATACAGAGAGTGTTGTTGTAGGTGGTCCTGCAGCTGAGCAGCAACTGCTTTCTCCAGCACTTTGGACAGAAATGGGAGGTGGGAAATTGGGCGGTAATTAGAAAAAATGTCGGGATCCAAATTAGATTTTTTCAGAAGAGGCCTAATGATGGCAGTTTTTAGAGGCAATGGAACATGACCAGATTGTAGAGACTTGTTTATTATTTGTGTGATTAATGGGCTTATTGCAGAGTGATTGGATTTTATGAGAGACGAGGGGAAGGGATCCAGGGCGCAGGATGAAGGCTTCATTTTCTTGAGGATGGTCTCTACCTCACTCTGAACGACTTCATCAAAGCTGCTCAGGGTCCCAGAAAGCAGACGGGTAGATGGTACACTAAGATCAGGGAGGTTGTGGAGCTGAGATCTGATAGTGTCAACTTTGTTTTTAAATGATGAGAGGAACAGGTTGCATTTTTGAACAGAGTCCTCATGAGTTTGTTTAATGGGATTAAGCAGATGAGTTATTGTGGAGAAGAGCTGTTTAGAGTTTCCAGGGCAGGTGTTGATGATGTTGGAATAATATTTGGAGCGTGCTTCTTTAAGCGAATAGGCGTACGCTTTCTGATGTTCTTTGTACGCTTGCTTGTGCACAGAGAGACCAGATGATTTTACACGTCTCTCAATAGCACGGCCAGTTGCCTTCATCCTGCGCAGCTCATCAGTGTACCAGGGGGCTGAACGGGAGAAAGACACCAGTCTTGACTTCAGGTATAATAATAGCCTAAAAATCATCCATATTAAGGTTGGAATAAAGTCAGAAGAAACTTCTCTGCCTTTTTTTTGGTTTCCACAATCGTGTCGAGTTTAATCTAGGGGTAAAATAGTATAAAACTCAAAAAAGCAAAAGCTTTGAATACTTAATGATGAAACACATGTATTTTGCGAGGATATTTGTTCTTTTGACTGTGAGAAGAATCCATTTGGATGCTCCTTGTATTTTAGTGTTATAATAACTCACCCTCTTCAGGTCTTTGTTGATGGCATCTGAAATCTCTTTCTGCCTCTCTGAGAATAAACGCTGCAGGTTCTTCAGCTGGAGGATCCGGTACTCCAGATTTTTGGACCTGCCTGTGTCAAAGGCTTTCCTGGCTCGAGCCACTGCCTGCTGCTCTCGAGACATCCTGCTGCAAACCAAAGACAAAAACAAGATCCTTTAGTTTCTAACTAAAGAGATGACTGTTCTGCTATTTTAAGCCATTAAATAGTTTTAGTGAACACTTGACATTTCACTCTAGTTGTAATAAATAACAACCGGTCGTTTATCAGAAAATCCTGTTTTTGAAAGATGTGACAGCGTGGATGCTGTTGAGCAAATTTCTCACGTAAGTTTCTTTATCGTCAGTCAAACAAATCTGTGGGGATTGATGATTATGAGTGGTGGAAATATGTGAACAAAGATATCAATACATGAAAATAGAAAAAAAAAAAAAAACAGTAAGAGTTGTCTTGTGTGGTTTATTATTTGCAGGGAAAGGCCCAGTCAGTCTGCAGAGCAAGGACAATTACCGGTAGACCAAATGCTGAAATGTCACAGATACTTCTATAATGAGGGTTTAAAACAAGAACAAACTAGCTTTTTGATGTGAAGCAAGATTTCTTTAAGTGCATTTCTGCAGAAAAAATCAAATTATGTAAACGTCCATTAAAGATAAGAACTGCAGCACAACAGCTAAAAACACAAATTATAAAAAATAAAAACACTTGTAACTAGAGAAATTGCATTTCGTGCCAAAATGCAGTGTGAATGCTTATTGCTGAAGAACTTGCTGAATACCAGCTGAAATTAGCTACAAACATGCTGAAATGTAACTGAAATGGAAGAACAAGCCTAAATTAACAGAAGAACGCAGAAAGAACACATATTTGTTGAATTAAGTTTAAATAATAACAAAATTTAAGATATTAGCAAAAAAATAGGTGAAAAGTAGCTGAAAAGTCAGAAAGAAGCTTAAACTATCAGAAGGAAGTGGAAGGAGCTGAAATGAGGGGAAAAATGTGGAATTGGCTGAAAAGGCTAAATTTAACACAAAACAGCTAAATAATAGCTGAAATAGCAGAAAAAGTTTAAACTAGCAGAATAAAGCTGAAAGGAGTATAGCATGCTGAAATTAGCACAAAGAAGTTACTTAGGCTGAAAGTAGCAGAATTTACCAAGAAAAACTCGAATTTTCAGCAAAAAACTAGCTAAAACTAGCTAAAGAAATGCTAAGTAAAAGTAGATGAAAAGGTAGAACAAGCATTGGCAGAAAAAAGCAGAAAGAACATGTTTGCCCAATTAGGCTGAAAGAAGCAGAAATGGGCACAAAAAGTGGAAATTATCTTTAAAAAAGCTGCAAGTAGCCAAATAAACAGCTGAAAAGTAGCTACAAAAGCAGAAAGAAGCTGAAATTACAAGAAGAAAGTGGAGAGAGAGAGCACAAAACTCAGGACAGTGTTACACTTTTACTATTTTATGCTTATGTTTATTAAATGTTTCAGTGTTTTAGTGTTTAAATGGTTATTGTTGCACTGAGGGACTGAGAGAAACGCAATTTCAATCCTGTGTATGTCCTGTACATATTGCAGTTCTGACAATAAAGCTGACTTTGACTTTTTGACATTTTTGCTGAATTAGGTTGAAAAAGTTAAAATGAGTGCAAAAAAGTGGAATTAGCTAAAAAAAAACTTTTGACTGGCATAAAAAAAAGGGACCGTAGCTGAAATAATAGAAAAAAGCTGAACCTAGCAGAAAAAGGTTACAAGAAGCACAAAAATGTTTTAGTTATCAGAAAGAATATGAAAGGAGCACAAAAGAACTGGAAAAAAAAACAGCTGAAAAAAGCTGAAAATAAATGAAAAAAGTTTACATTTGCACAAGGAAGCTAAAAGAAGCTGAACCAGAGCAAAATATGAAAGGAGCAGTAAAAGGCTATAAACAGATCTAAAGATTTGAAGGAGGTAAAATGAGCTCAATTTATTTTCTAAAAATGGCAGAAAAGGCTAAATATTTCAAAAAGCTTCCAAAAGTCATAGCAGGATTGTCCTGAAACAGCTGAGTGTTTTGATTCATGGTTTGTTGAAATAGCACAAAAATTGTGGAAAGAGACAGATGCTGAAAAACGTACAGAAGAAAAATGGATCAATAGTGTGAATGCTTCATAAGTGCTCACACTATAACAGTGTTTCTGTGTACATTACACACACAGAGCTATTCCTTTGACAATATCTACATTTCTGCCTAAATGATGGCTAAAAGGACATGTAATGTTAAGCATTAGCAGTAAGAACAAGCATGTAGAAATGAAATAAATCCAGTGCTGTTTTTAATTGTCTCTTGACAAAAGGTGAACTCAAGTGGCTCAGTGAAGTGTGTAATCTGTAAGGTCACGCAGGAACATAGGGCAACCAAAAGCTCTCTGTGTTAAAGGTTCCTGCAGAATAATGCCAAGCAGCAACCGTGTTCGTACTTTGACTGCAAAGAAAGAGGTCTGTGGTGCTTCTGTGGTAAAATAAAACTGCTTACTTTAAAGGACAAACTTAACGTGTGCTGAAAATATGAATACTGTATACTGTAACTGTAACGCATGACATTAGTTTTGTGGTGTTGGAGACAGTTCTTTTGTCCTTATGGATGAACCAATGGATTTGATTTTTCCTGGGACATAAGAAAACAAAAAGCTCAGACGACAACCCTTGATCTGAAAGCTAATCTTTACAAATTTTAGCTCTAACTTTAATCTTGAGTAAAAGCTGTTATTTATAGAGGAACAAGTTAAATTTGATCTGTCACATGTATGACTGAAGACTGTCCGTGAAGCCTTTTTTTTTAGATAACTATCACTCAGAATTATGTAATAATCATTTATTATGCTCAAGTAAGTACAGTATTATGTACTGTATAGTATTTAACCTACCTATTTAATTGAGCTCTTTTTACTCTACTGATAGGATTCATGTGATATTTAGACAATCAAATTTTAGCACATACTGTATGCATTTATTCAGGCTTGATCTGTTGCATAAATATTTGCAGTTTTCTCCACAGGAGCATGTTTATTTTTTAATGAAGATAAAGTTTTTCCAGAAATATTGCAATTTCACTCCTTTGTGCAGAAGTTTTAACACATTTTACCTGGAGTAATCACATTACAGTACTTCTCTGATCTACTGTGCTGCAGTATACTGTAGTATGACCCACATTTTCTGAGCAGTTCTTTGTTTATCCACACAAGGAGGGCAGAAATATGAAGCCACCACATCAACATATACAGTATGGCACATCCGGTTCACGCCTCGCTTCATAACGGAACTTTATTATATACTGTACAGTATATATATATATATATAAAACCTGTGCAGGTTATCCATATTTCTAGTGCCTCATATATGGAGTTAAACGGTTAAGTGATTCGGGAGTAGTTTGAAGTTAGTTTCTTTCAGCTAGCAAGGTTTCCTTCGCCTCTCCGAGACCGTTGGAACAAAATGGAAGTGCGGAGAGAAAATACATCACAGCCACGGCTGTTGAACTCTTACCTGAATAGTTTCAGAGAGGTATTTGAGCTCCTTATTCGTCTGGCTGTGGAGCCGCAGACCCGCAGTGGAGGAGGAGATGAAAAACAGCGGCTCGGCCGTCGTCCAGTCAGGCGGAGTGATCTCCTCCCGCTCTGAGGCTCCGCCCACCAGGAGGCGGAGCCTGTGCGGTCAGTTTTTATGAAATAACGACTCTAAAAGCGACATAAAGTTTATTATAAACGACTTAATGTTCAGTTTAAAACACTTTCAAGCGAATAATGAATGTTTCGCCTTTCTGAAAGCCACGTAGCGGCCCCTGACGTGTCCTCCATGTAGCGCCGCGAGCACGTCAAAGTTAAAGTTAAATACACCACTAGAGGGCGCGTTGATCACGTGACGTGACTCACTGAAAGAATGGGAGCCATAAAAAAAAAATAAAAATAAAAAAGGGCACGTGTCTGGACTTATCATTGCAAAACAGCCAACAGTAAAGGCTGATTATGTAATATTACTAGTGATAATATTGACTTAACCTTTATTTATACAGGTTCCTGTCTTGTTCCTGTCTTTGATTTTATACGTCTACCTTATAATGTTTTGCTAGTTTTTTGATACTTTGTTAAAAAAAAAAAAAAAAAAAAATATATATATATATTTTGTTTTTTTCTCTCTTTTTGTTTTCTATTGTTTATTGTTTGTTTGTTTATTGTTTAATGAAATTCTATCACTGCTGTTCATTGTTCTTTAGTTTTAGCAGGTCGCTTTCGTAAATGAGCCCATGAGGTTCAAAAGATTTACCTGACTAAATAAAGGTTGAATGAATGAATGAAAGGTTAGTCTCACTGAGCCTCAATGACTCATTTACAAGAGAGACCTGCTTTTTAACAAGAACACAGATGAGGTACAGATAGACAAATCATATAAAAAGCATAGAAAATGAAAAGTAAATAAAAAGGAATTACTGTACAGTATATAAAATCAAAACAAAAACAGTTACATTATAAAGCGATGTAAAATACTATA
>JBBPBX010004995.1:35752-48124 GCA_038048925.1 Garcialebias charrua
GGGCCTTGAATCAGTCACAGTCAGAGAATCTTTATTGTCATTTGCACCGCATGTGGTACATGTGATGAAACGAGATTATGTACACAGGGTCCCAGTTACATCCAACAATAAAAATGTAAGAGAAAAACAGTAATAACATCTAAGATATGAACTAAGAAAAACATCAGCTAAAAATACACTAAGCACCAATGTAATAGAAAAACATCATTACAAACAGCAGCACGAACATGAGTCTGTATGAGCAGATGGTCACAATGAACACAGCAACAAGAAACAGATCAGCATCAGCATGATGTGATATTTTGCAGTGATTATTCTTATCATTTATTTATTCATGAGTCTAACAGCCTCAGGGTAGAAGCTGTTCCTCAGTCTAGTGGTTCTACATTTGATGCTCCTCAACCTCCTTCCTGAGGGGAGTGGGGCAAAAAGTGTGTGTGCTGGGTGAGCTGGGTCTTTCATGATGCCAGTGGCTTTCTTCTTGCATCGCAGTTGTTTAAAATCAGTGGGGCAGTCTACGCAATACACGGGTATACGGCGTACCGGTATACCCACTAGAAAGGCTTGATAACTTCAGTACAACCACTTAAAAGTGCACATTGAACATGACATATCATTAGGGACATGTCATTGATGAGTTCAACAGCAGTTAAAAGCTTCCGTAACAATCTATCTGTATGCAACACTTGCAGTTATCCAGAGAATTATTGTATAATTAATACTTCTGTTACTACTTAATACTTGAACTCAGTTTGTTTTGATACTGTTTTATGATATCTATAACATGTTTTTAATATAAACCCAGCCAACATGCATAGTTGGGCCCCACATGGGGTTATTGTGGGCTAGTTGGGTAATGAGTGGGCATGGGATTTATCTGGGCTAACTGCATGAGACCCATATGGTTATCCCATAAAGGAACCCATTTTGTGAGCCCTGTTGGGCTAAATATATGGGTCCTATACAGGATTAATGTGGGCTAACTGGCAATGGGACAGAAATGGGCAATTTTATATGGGACCCATGTGGTTTTAGTATAATGGGCCCAGCATGGGAAGCCCATGTGGGCAGACTGTATTTATCCCAAGTGGTATCAATGTGGGCTCACCTTACATGGGTTCAACCTGGGCATGGATATATAGGGCCCATTACATTTTTATGTGGGCTAACTGGGAATGGGACATAAATGGGCATTATTATATGGGACCCATGTGGTTTTAGTATAATGGGCCCAGCATGGGAAGCCCATGTGGGCTAACTGTATTTATCCCAAGTGGTATCAATGTGGGCTCACCTTACATGGGTTCAACCTGGGCATGGATATATAGGGCCCACTACATTTTTATGTGGGCTAACTGGGATTGGGACAGAAATGGGCAATATTATAAGGGACCCATGTGGTTTTGGTATAATGGGCCCAGCATGGGAAGCCCATGTGGGCTAACTGTATTTATCCCAAGTGGTATAAATGTGGGATCACCTTACATGGGTTCAACCTGGGCATGGTTATATAGGGCCCAATACATTTTTATGTGGGCTAACTGGGAATGGGACAGAAATGGGCATCATTATATGGGACCCATGTGGTTTTGGTATAATGGGCCCAGCATTGGAAGCCCATGTGGGCTAACTGTATTTATCCCAAGTGGTATAAATGTGAGATCACCTTACATGGGTTCAACCTGGGCATGGATATATAGGGCCCACTACATTTTTATGTGGGCTAACTGGGAATGGGACAGAAATGGGCAATATTATATGGGACCCATGTGGTTTCGGTATAATGGGCCCAGCATGGGAAGCCCATGTGGGCTAACTGTATTTACCCCAAGTGGTATAAGAGTGGGCCGACCTTACATGGGTTGAACCTGGGCATAGATATATAGGCCCCAGTTTAATTTTATTTGGGCTAACTGGGAATGGGACAGATATATGCATCAGTATATGGGACCCATGTGATTTTAGTATAATGTGCTCAGCATGGGAAGCCCATGTGGGCTAACTGTATTCATCCCAAGTGGTATAAATGTGGGATCACCTTACATGGGTTCAACCTGGGCATGGATATATAGGGCCCAGTACATTTTTATGTGGGCTAACTGGGAATGGGACAGAAATGGTCATCATTATATGGGACCCATGTGGTTTTAGTATAATGGTCACAGTATGGGAAGCCCATGTGTGCTAACTATATTGACCCCAAGTGGGATAAGTGTCGTATAACCTTACATGGGTTCAGCCTTGGCATGGATATACAGGCCCCAGTTCATTTTTATGTGGGCTAACTTGGAATGGGACAGAAATGGACATCATTATATGGGACCCATGTGGTTTTGGTATAATGGGCCCGGCATGGGAAGCCCATGTGGGCTAACTGTATTTACCCCAAGTGGGCTAAATGTGGGATGATCTTACATGGCTTCAACCTGGGCATATATATATAGGCCCCAGCTCATTTTTTTATGTGGGCTAACTGGGAATGGGACAGACATGTGCATCAGTATATAGGACCCATGTGATTTTAGTATAATGTGCCCAGCATGGGAAGCCCATGTGGGCTAACTGTATTTATCCCAAGTGGTATAAATGTGGGATCAACAGATACAGATTTAAACTGTACATTGAATTTACATTTATAAATTCAATGTATATTTTAAATCTGTATCTGTTGATCAAAACCAACAAGAATTACAACTCATAGTGCCACAATCAAAAGCTAAACTAAAAAACAGGAAGTGAACCGTGTTGATTTCCCATCATGCTTAGCGGTATATTAGTGTTCAATTATAGTTTAAATCTGTATCCGTTGATCAAAGCCAACAAGAATTACAACTCATAGTGCCACAATCAAAAACGGGGAGTGGACTATGTTGATTTCCCATAATGTTTAGCAGTATTTTAGTGTTCCGGGCTGCACCATGAGTCAGAAGGACATCTGTGTTATAGAACTGCCTCTTGTTAAAGATTGGGTATTATCTGTTGTGAGGCTCAGAGTGTTCTTTGAGTGTAACTCACACAATGTTAAGACAGAAGTCACAGAGTATGGTGCAATATACGTGCTCTCGGCAGGTTGGATCGGAAAATCCGACACATAAATTATGCTGGTAAGAACACACATGGGTCTGTAATGAGCCTCATGTAAATTAACCATCTGGGAACCACTGAAAGCCCAGACAGTGCCCATTATAGTCTATCCGGGCAAACCCACGTGGGGCCACCATGGAAACTGTGGACAAACCCACTTATAACCCATATTTTTAGCCCAGTTGGGACCCAGTTTAGTCTCAGGTAGATATTCTTCAAGGCACACACATGGGTTTTACATGGGTCTCATTTAAGTTAAACATCTGGGTCCCACTGAAAGCCCAGTCAGGGCCCATTAAAATCTATCTGGGCCAACCCATGTGGGGCCACCATGGAAACCGTGGACAAACCCACTTATTACCCATATTTTTAGCCCAGTTGGGACCCAGTTTAGTCCCAGGTAGATATTCTTCAAGGTACACACATGGGTTTTACATGGGTCTCATTTAAGTTAAACATATGGGTCCCACTGAAAACCCAGTCAGGGCCCATTAAAATCTATCTGGGCCAACCCATGTGGGGCCACCATGGAAACCATGGACAAAACCTTTTGGGGCCCATGTTTTTTGCACATATGTATACCATATGGGGCCCACCTGTGCATGCTGGCTGGGAAGCTAACTGTTGTACAACGTTTGTTGTTCATTTATTCAAGATAATTCAAGATAATTCAAGATAATCCCATTCCCAGCAGAGAATTTTGGAAATGTTCAATATGCTTAAATGGTAAATGGAGCTTATTTATATAGCACTTTCCAGCCCCCTGTGAGGAGCCCCAAAGCACTTTACAATACCAACCATCCACCCATTCATTCAGACATTCATACACCGGTAGCGGCGACTGCCATGCAAGGCGCCTTCCAGTCCTACCGGAAGCAACTTGGGGTTAAGTGTCTTGCCCAGGGACACAACGACACATGGTGTGGGGAACCGGGATTCGAACCTCCAACCTTCCGATTGGGGGCCAAAAATCAAAATACATTGATGATCATTGTACTAACCACTGGTTTGTAAGCACAGTATACCCACTACAAAAATGTACGACTACACCACTGTTTAAAATCCTTTAGAGTAGTCAAAGTTGACTACCGATTTTTTGCAAGTGTAGCAGTCAGAGCCATAGAAAGAGGGCTCTTCTTTATAGGGCTCTGGTAGCAGTATGATAGCCTCTGCTCCTAAAGCTGGATACAACATGTGTAAATTGGCTGGCCAATAGCAGGAGAGGGTGCATTATATAAACAGGTTCTGACTGTGATTCCCTCTTTGATATTACTGACTTCCTGGTTACCTGGCGCTGCTGTGTGCAGCTGATCAGCTACCTGTGTATGTATTGCCTGTTTCACTTGAAGTTGGCCAGTCTAGACTTGGTGGTTAACCAATTTTTATTTTGACAGCTAGTGCTTGGTGTGGTGTCCACTAAAGTGTAAGACAGAATTGTTTGCTTTCCTCCTGGGCGGCATGTGTATTTCACCTTTTGTACTGGCTGGTTATAATTTTGTATTTAATCTGTTTGTTGTTTGTTGTTTGTTCATGTGGTAGTGACTGGCATGTGAGTCACCTGTTGCATAGGGCGTGGCTTTCACCTCTCCTCAGTGATGTGATCAGCAGAAGTGGTATGTACACTCTGTTTGTTCTGCCATCTTATTTTAAGAACTCTATTATACTGTAATGACGTTTTTGTTGCATAAGTGACGCCACGCCAGTAGCTCCGTGTCAGCTGGTTCAGTTTGATCCCAGCTGTCCTCATTCTGCTCAGGCCTGTCTTTGTGGACTCTCACAGCCGGTTTGATGCAGGCAGTGTCTTACCTGAGAGAAGAAGATTGTCTGGCTGAACTAAATACTGTGGCCATTTTCAACTATTTTTGTATGTACGTATGCATGGCCCTTGTTTTTTGTTTGCAACTCTTAAATATTCATATTTCTGTTTACTTAATTTCATACTTATGTTCCAGGTTGAAGGCTGAAGGTGGCAGTCGTTTAGTGTTGGTTCCCTTTTATGTAGTGCCACAAGCAGGTGAAAGTCATAGTTAACAATATTAATACTGTACAGTATGTATATTAGGAGTACCACTGGCTGTAGCTCCCCTCTCCTAGATGGCCACTAATTATCACCAACTATCAGCCATCCATATGATGATCAGTTCCTACTTAAGACTGAGTGCTACTCTTTGCTGGAGCATTAGCTCTTAATGGTATTTATGCCTCTGGCCTGTATATTTAATGCATCTACTTACCTTGCTTCTCTTGTTCCTATCATCCTGCCTCCTTGGTCCCGGTCCAGTCCTGGTTCTCCTCAGTCCAGTCCTTCGCCTCCAGCCGGTTGCCAGCCTCCCCGGTCCTGCCTGACAAATCAGGCCTCTCATTCCTGGAGCTCCCCTTGGATCCATTCTGTGCTTTCTCACCTCCTCCATCCTATAAGAGAAACATTTACCAGATTAATATTCTACCTGGACCAGTCAAATCCATCTGACCATCTCCTTCCTCCTCATGAGCTCCAGAGGACCAACTGTTACTGCACTGTAAATAACAAACACTTATCTGTTGCAATCCTGAATCTTGTACAAATCTGACTTCCCTGAGTTGTAAACATATAAGCTTTGTGATGTATGTAAAAATGCCACAAAGCTGCATGTGCTATGGTTGAACCAACCGAAGAGAAGGAAAATGTGTCATTTCACAAGTCAGCATATTTTATTTTATTTACATCTATGTTAATGTGATCCAACCATAACTGAAGATAAAACTGTAACTGCTTAAAATTAAAATGAGCCTATGAAGTCTGTGTAATCACTGTTTATTGAATTGGCTAGTTAGCTGTTAGATTCTGTGGCATATACTGTACATGTGTAGCACTGTGCTGAATCATGCTAGAATTTAGCACAAATTATTAAATGGTACAACCGTGTATTACCTCTGATTAATGTAATATTTATACAGCAGAAAATATAATTGATTTATGTTTCCTTTACACAAAGCTGACCTATTGAGAAGATGGTTGGTCAATATCAGTAAAGACACGTATCATCCTTCAAAGTATCTAGCATGTGGTGGTGAGCGTTTTCTAACTGTCGACTACATAACAGTTGAATAATATACGTTATGCAAACCGTTAACTTCCCTTAGAGATAGGGTGAGAAGCTCAGTCATCCGGGAGGGACTCGGAGTAGAGCCGCTGCTTCTCCACATCGAGAGGAGCCAGTTGAGGTGGCTCGGGCATCTGGTTAGGATGCCTCCTGGACGCCTCCCTGGTGAGGTGTTCCGGGCATGTCCCACCGGGAGGAGACCCAGAGGAAGACCCAGGATACGCTGGAGGGACTATGTTTCTCGGCTGGCCTGGGAACGCCTTGGGATTCCCCCAGAGGAGCTGCTCCAAGTGGCTGGAGAGAGGGAAGTCTGGGCCTCCCTACTTAGGCTGCTACCCCCGCGACCCGACCCCGGATAAGCGGAAGAAAATGGATGGATGGATGGATGNGGTGTCAGTCCCGGAAGTGGTTATTACACTCCGGAAATGAAGGGGGCGCTAGTGGCGCTATTAGGGGGGCACTAGTGGCGCTATTAAAACACGCAACAACAACAAAATGAATGGAAATTAATATTTTAAAGGCACTAGTGGCGCTATTCTAAAAAAAAATAATGGAAGTTAATATTTTAAAGGCGCTAGTGGTGCTATTACAATTTTTTTAAATGGAAATTAATATTTTAAAGACAAATGTTTATGTTTATTAAATTTGTTCATTTTTTTTTTTACAAAAGAAACAATACAAGACAATCCCATAAATGATAATGTACAAAATATAAAAAAATGAAAGGTAGCAGAAAGAAGAATAAATCTTATTATATCTGCCCCTTTTTTCCAAACAATCAGATTAAACAATAATAATCTTCAACCAACAGTACAAAATGACTAACTCTTTCTAATTTTCTAACTAATACAATACACATTACGCTATTTCATATATTTTTTTAACACATTCATTTTGATCATTTTCTTAAATGTAAACATTGACTTGGCATTTTTAACTACATTCTCCAAGCCATTCCATAATCTAATTCCCTGGATTGAGGTAGAACGTCCCTTCAAACTGGTTCTGAATTGTGGTTTTACAAACATCTCTGTCCCCTTAAGATTATAACAACTTTGTCTTTTAACAAAATGCATTTGGATATTTAAAGGTAATGCATTATTTTGAGCCCTATACATAACTGATAAAATATTATAGTCTACCAAATCATGGAACTTCAATAACTTCAGTTGATAAAATAATGTACAAATGTACATTAGGAACACTATCATCCATTAATTATCATACATGCACACTTATCCCTATTACAATTTTTTTTAATGGAAATTAATATTTTAAAGACAAATGCATTACATTAGGAACACATTTATCCATTCATTAATTATCATACACACACGCTTATCCCTATACTGTAGTGGGTTTGCCAGAGCTGCATTCCAAAAACTATAATATGCTTGGTTGCAGGTGAGCTCAAATATTATCGTTGTTTACCATAATGTGTCATTGGAAACTTCATAAACTGCACTCAAATATCCAATTGTTTCAAAACCCAAAGGGATTAATTAACACTCAGAGAGAGAAAGTAGTTTTTAGAACGTTTGTCAAGAAATGATCTTCAGCAGTCGGATCCCGGCAGTAGACGTTGCAAGAATGGTTCACTGTGGATGAATAAATTTGATTCTATATGAAAACATTTTTAAATAGTCACCGGATACATAAATTAAGCCTGTGTGTAAATTGTAACAGGTGTTATTCAATTGTTAAACAATGCTGTTACAATATATGTACAACTACTTTATTGGTTCTACTTTCTCTTTAATATATTAGAGCTACAATGTAACTTTGCCTGGAAACAACACCATTTCTACAAAAAACTAAAAAATGTAAATCAAAACTACAACAAAAGGAACACTCAAAAATGTACATAATGTTTAAATAACACATTGTGAAAAACAAAAGGATGACTGAACAATTCAAAAGGCTAATGTACTTCAGCAGAAATGATTTAAAAAGACATGTCACCAAAAAAGAACAACAATGTGTGACAACTGAAATGTGTGGACAGTGTAAAACAACTAATATTCTCCTTGCATTCAGTACTGACATTCAGGGCAGTGTCCAGGTATGCCATCAGAGTAGTAACGACTCCTCATCTTCCATTTCCGGTGAAGCCCACACAGTCTATATATGCCGTTTGCAGGAAGAACACGTAACAACAGCAAAACAATAATTAACACTTTATATCTCTCAGCATCATACCCTTTCCATCTGTACTGTCATGAAAATGCTGTGGAAACAAAACATTTTTTCTTGTTAAAAAAATCATTTATGGTTTCAGTGTCAATTGCACATAAAGAAATACACATATAAATTAATAGTTCAGAGTCAGAGTCAGAGAGTCTTTATTGTCATTTGCACCGCATGTGGTACATGTGATGAAAACGAGATTATGTACACGAGGTCCCAGTTACATCCAACAACAAATGAAAGAGAAAAACAGTAATAACATCTAGAACTAACTAAGAAAAACATCAACTAGTAATACACTAAGCCTAATATAGTGGGAATAAACAGCAGCACGAACATGAGTTTGTATGAGCAGATGGTCACAGATGAACACAGATGAACACAGCAACAAGAAAACAGATCAGCATCAGCATGATGTGATATTTTGCAGTGTTTATTTTTTATTTTATTTTTATTTATTCATGAGTCTAACAGCCTCAGGGTAGAAGCTGTTCCTCAGTCTAGTGGTTCTACACTTGATGCTCCTCAACCTCCGTCCTGAGGGGAGTGGGGCAAAGAGTGAGTGTGCTGGGTGAGTGAGGTCTTTCATGATGCAGGTGGCTCTTTTCCTGCATCTGGAGGTGTAAATGTCTGTGATGGTGGGGAGACTGACTCCAACAGACTTCTGTGCAGCCTTCACCACTCTCTGTAGAGCTTTCCTCTCTTCAACTGTGCAGCCTCCATGCCACACGTTGATGCTGGAGCACAGGATGCTCTCCACTGCACACCTGTAGAAGGAGGTGAGGACTGGGCTGCTCAGACCAGCTCGTCTCAGCCGTCTGAGGAAGTAGAGTCTCTGATGACCTTTCTTGATCAGGCTGGTGGTGTTGTTGCTCCAGCTGAGGTTATCATTCATGTGTACACCCAAGTATTTGTAGCTGGAGACCACTTCCACTGCAGACCCACCTATTTTCAGTGGGGCATGGGTGTGTTTGTTCCTTCTGAAGTCCACAATCATCTCCTTTGTCTTCTTCACATTCATGTGAAGATTGTTCTCTTTGCACCAGCTCTCCAGGTGTTCCACCTCCTGTCTGTAGCTGGACTCATCATTGTTTGTGATGCATCCCACCACCGCTGTATCATCTGCAAACTTAACAATATGACAGCCTGGAAGTGTGGCTGTACAATCATATGTGAGCAGAGTGAACAGAAGGGGGCTCAGCACACACGTGTACATAAAATGTACACATATGTGTACATTTTAAAAATTAACCTCAATTTGTGCCTTTGATACTTTGGCATAGGTGTGGTCATCAGCACACAGAGTCTGTAAAAATATAGATAAAGTATTTTCAAAGTCTAAGATGAACCCAAGTCCAAATAACAGAAAAACTGCTTCAACCTTTTTAATTGTTCTATACTGATTTTGTTTCAGATTTTAAAAATTAAGCATAGCATAAAAGTGCATTGTGAATGGATCATTGATCATTGAATCATTTGAATCATTTACATGATTCAAAACTACACATGTATGAATTTGAACTAAACTTTACCTCGTATTTTGCCCTCTCATCAGCTTTTTTCCACTTTCTCTCCTTTTGTAGTTCTTCTCTGAACCTTTGAAAAAGGACAAATTCAATATTTTCTTTACAAAACTGACTTATGTGTAACATGATGTGGTACAGTGCACCATCATTACCTCACAGGGAAGTTTCACAGGAGAGTGAGAGTCCACCATCTTCGTATTGTCATCATGTCATTCTGTGGACATCACAGGTTCAGATTTAATGAAATCTCCAACCGAAAGCATGCACTCTCATCTGTTTCCTTACCTCCGTGAAATCAAATGGTGCTTCCATCACAAAGTAGAGAGCATACTGTGGAGAAACATGTGATTATGTCTTCTGAGCGGACAGGTGGCTGTGTTCCCTGCAAGTTGGCATCTGGTGGCTGGACAGGAGTCTGTGTTCCCTGCAAGTTGGTGGTTGCTGGATGGACAGGTGGCTGTGTTCCCTGCAAGTTGGTGGTTGCTGGATGGACAGGTGGCTGTGTTCCCTGCAAGTTGGCATCTGGTGGATGGACAGGAGTCTGTGCTGATGCCCAGCTGGACACCATGTTGACAGTCATAGTGTGTTTCACCAAATGATTCAGAAACCTGTCCCTTCTGTCAATGGTTAACAAACAGTATGGGCAATGAAAGTGTGTCTGTACAGGGTAGGCCACATCTGAAGATATGGAAATCTGCAGTAACAAAAAGAAATGAATAAAATTTAAAATATATAAACTACAGATATGTTTAAACAAGAAATGGTTCATTCCCACTCAAAATAGAGCAAGGACACAGTGTAATGTAATAGCTACAAACATACAACAAAAATGTAATAACACATCAGGAAATATACAAATGATTTGTTTAAAAAAAAAGGCATGTCTGAAATGAATCACTTTATGTTCTTTAACATTATTCTTCCAGTTTTGCACGATTCAACAAGTAATTTTATGAGTCACAATGGCTTCCAGGTAATAAATTTATACAGCAAACAATTAATTAAAATTGTGAAAGTAATATTGCTCAAACAACCAAAGGGAAGTATTAACTAATTAATTAGATTTCCCCATTTACTCTGTAACTTTTGACACACACACACACACACACACACACACATACATACATACATACATACATACATATATATATATATATATATATATATATATATATATATATATATATATATATATATATATATATATATATACTATTTTGCCATATGTTAATACTTTTTTTAGTAGATTTTGTTGATATGCAACCTAATGCGAGTAACTTTACTGAATGAAGAACCTATTTTAACCCATAAATAAACATGACACGCAGATAAATGTTGTTTATATTAGGTTTCTTCTAACATTAGTTTGTTGACTTATATACTAAAAATATATTGAAGTAGAGGGTACTACACCCACCTATGATGGCAGCTTGTAGTTTATTTAAAATAAAAATAAAAAAGACTTTCCAGAAATGTTGGTGTACAAAAACATATATAAAAAAAGATTAACATTTAATGATAAAAAAAACCCACTATAAAACTGTTAAGAATGTAAATAAATAAATAGAATAAATGATAGTGTAAGTGTAGTTTCACATACCGTTATGTTGAACTGTAGGGGACAGCAATATTAATGAAAAAAGTTTTAAGAAGGTAAAAATACCTTTTGCTGACGTGCGTTTTCCACTGTGTGGCCTCCACCTCTCAACTTGCGCTGACAGTGGTCCGTCTGCAGGCTACAGCGATCATGAAAATAGCGCCCCCTTCATTTCCGGAATGCAATAGCACCACTTCCGGGACTGACACCGCCGTCTGCAGACTGCAGCGATCATGAAAATAGCGCCCCCTTCATTTCCGGAATGCAATAGCACCACTTCCGGGACTGACACCGGTCCGTGCTACAGTCTGCAGCCAAGAGTACTTGCAAAAAAGAGCTAAATAGCTTAAAGAATTGAAATTTGCCGAAATAAGCTGAAAGGATCATAACAAGCTGAAATCAGCACAAAGAAGTTAATTAGGCTGTAAGAAGCTGAAATTTGCACAAAAAAACTTGAATTGATCAGGAAATGGCTTCAATTGGCTAAATAAAATGCTAAGAAGGTAGCTGAAAAGGTAAAACAAGCTTGAAGTAGCAGAAGAAATCAGAAAGAACACGTTTGCCCAATTAGGATGAAAGAAGCTTGAATAAGCACGTAATAGTGGATATTATCTGTAAAAATATGAAATTAGCAACAACAACAAAAACAGCTGAAAAGTAGCTAAAAAAGCAGAAAGGAGCTTAAATTAGCAGAATAAAGTGTAGAGAGCACAGTTTTGCTGAATTAGGCTGAAAGATGTTATGTGATTTCCCTACCATTGTACGAGCGGGACGCCCCGCCCCATCAACAGAACCGAGCACCCCACCTACCGAGCCCCCCACCCCACCTGTTGGCACTGACGTAACGCTAAACTAGCAGCTCGCAATACAGGTGCGCTAGCTAAAAAGCTAAAGG